>JAHBCN010016240.1:0-19909 GCA_019359885.1 Listronotus oregonensis
TTAAAAATATACTGGGTTTTTTAAAAATATAAAAAATACCAAAAATGGTATTAACAATAAACTTAAGTCTCTAAGACTAATATTTATCGCAAATAAACAGACTTTATTACGGCCGAGTGATGATCGCGTTGTTTAATTTAGCAAAGGACAAAACGTCATTGTGAGTGTTATTTATTGATTTTAGTAGGCAACCTTTCAAAATCTGACATTTTGTTAAACATTCTAAACCGTTGTTAACTTTGAACAATTGCTAAGTCCATTGCTAAATTTAACAACGCGATCATCACTCGGCCGTTAGTGTGTCAAAATTGTGATATTTTTCTTTTATTTCCTATAATTTCATAATTCCTAAATTAATACAGCTATATAAACGACCATACATCATATTCTTTTCTATCATATTATACAATCACATCACCCCGTAAATATAGTAACTGTTGTAATTGGCTTTTGGTATTTACCACTGAATCTTGCGTAATAACAGGTAATGACACTGGCAATGACTATTTATTTATTGGGTACTATCACCTAAGTATGCAGATGTTCTAAGAGAAGAAAGTAGAAAGGAAATTTCGACAGTTGCGAAGAGTAAAGAAAGATTTATAAAGTTCAAGTGTTGTTTTGATGTGTTTTTAGAAAAACATAGAATATTAAAACCCAATTATTCAAAAGCCTAATTATTTCGTAATCGAGACCCATTTATTTAATGCAGAAGCACCTCTACATAACCAATGTTTTTATAAATATCTTTTTTTGTATAAGTAAATAAATAAAGGAACCTATTTTCTGCCCTATCTATAAACTAAAACAAAACAAATAATACGAGTAAATCTGTTAAAAAACACTTCAAATCTAGAAATGATTTTGAAAGGACATGAATCGAGATTAAACCTTTAGACACAGATCAACTACAAAGTGTCGGAAAGAAATATTGGATCCTACAAAAGAAGGTTTTTTTACCAATTTTGTCACCCTGTTTTTATTTTTAAAGGTTACTGTAGGTTTTTTGGGCCACCGAATTTGAATATAATATTAGAAATTATTATTTGAGGGCTTAGAAGGGCTAAATTTACCCTTTTTTACCCCCTACACCCCTAAAACATACATTTCGCTAAAAAAAAGTTATTTCTCATTTTTAATGGATATATTTATATACATTGTAATATAAAGGTATAATATATTTGTATATTTATACATATATGACAAATTTTTAATAATTCTTTCAAAATAATAAAAAAAAATCTTTAAAAACAGGCAATCTTATGAGCTTTTCATATTGCCACAAAAATGACTTTTTAGTGTAAATTTTCAGGGGTAAAAAATCATGTTTTTTAGACAATTTTCTGCCTACGGGGGGGTACGGAGTAAGATGGGTTTAAATTGAGGCAATTTGATTACTTGACCCCTTGTATTTCAAATTTTCCATTCATCTTTAAATTCATCGATTCAATAAATGTAGGGGGTAAGAGAGATGAAAATAGGAGTAGTTAATCCCTCTTATTATAATTTCTGACATATTTAAATTAGGTGGCCCAAAAAACCTATATGTACTATTGAAAATGGGGAAAAAAACTTTAGGGGTGTAAGCTGTAAAAAAAGTGTGAATTCAGCCCTTTTTAGCCCTTAAATGTAATTTCTGATATCATATTCGAATTCAGTGGCCCAAAAACTATATGGGAAAATCTTTTTTTTAGCGAAATGTATGTTTTAGGCATTAAAATTATAAGATCAATGGCCAAAAAAACCTATATGTGCCATTAAAAATGGAAAAAAAATGTTTTTTAGCGAAATGTATGTTTTAGGGGTATAGGGGGTAAAAAAGGGTCTATTTAGTCCTTCTAAGCCGTCAAGTGTAATTGTTAATATCATATTCGAATTTGGTGGCCCAAAAAACCTTTATTAACCATTAAAAATGGAAAAAGAAACGTTCTTTTAATAATTTTGTGCTTGGGGGTGAAAAAATGGGGTAAAAAACACCCTCTTTCGTAGGATCCAATACCCTTTTCTGACAATTTGTAGTTGATCTACTTTCTAAAGAGAATGCAAATGGTTTCATCTGGATTCATGTTCTTAAATCATTTAACGGTTAATTACAGATTTACCAAAGGACTAAAAGAGTTTTATGATAAATCGTTTCAAAACTCGACAGAATGACAATATTTTCAAAAACCTAAATCATTTTTTATCCAAAAAGTGTTTTTAATTCGAAGAGTTTAATTAGTTTTGTCGTTTTAGAGATATAAGGGTAATTTATTTTATCAAATTATTTTTTAAAAAGATTTTCCAAGGCAATATTAAAAAAAATACTAGTTAGTCAAGTTAATAGAGATTTTTTGGTAATTAAAATTTAACAGCAAACCACCAGTACCATTTCTTCAAAATGCGTACAAAAGTAAGCTTTGATCTGTTTTTTATATAAAAATAACTGTCAAAAATAACCATTTTTTTCCTTTAGAGTAAAAATTTAATTTAATTGTAATTTAATTGGGATGCTCTGAATAGAACTTTTATAAAGAATGAAAAAACAAACAAAATGGTTTTTACTAATCCTTATTAGTGCATTTTTCCCAGAGAAAAGTCGGAAAACACGCTAAAATTGTCAACTTTTTAAAAAATTCATAATTTAGACCCTTTAAAGGTTAAAAAGCTGATCTTCGGGTAAATGATTACTTATAACAAGTTGTTATCAGTAATCATATTTCCTTTTAATAAAATCATAGAGGGAAAGAAGTCACCACGAGCAATAGAGTATGTGATGTGTCACTTTCCATATTTAATTAATATTATGCCAATCTGCATAATAACAGACAGCCAAGCATCACTGGGGGCACTAGTAAATCCCAAGGTAACGCCCAAGCTGACATGGGAATGCCAAAAAGAACTGGAAGTCCTGGGAGAACGCAACAGAGTAACTCTCTTGTGGGTACCAGGACATTCGCGGATAGAAGGCAACGAAAAAGCGGATAAGCTAGCAAGACGGGGATCATCCACACCATACTTTGGACCAGAACCTACCCTTGAAGTGACAAAAACCACAGCACGAGGGCAAACCAGGAAATGGATCCGAAACAAATACAAAGAAAACTGGGGAAACCTTAGTAGAATTAGACATGGAAAAAGCTTCATAAGAGGCCCATCCAAAAGAACGAAGGAAGCACTTTTCAGACAAAGTAAGAAAATACTTCGCATAACAGTAGGGTTGCTAACAGGGTATGATAACCTAAGAACCACAATGGGGACCAAAGTTGCAGAATGTGCGACGAGGGGGAAGAAACAGCCTACCAAATCCTATGCGAATGTGAAGCATTGAATCACAAAAGGCAGACATTATTTGGGCAGCCGAAAATGAGCCCACAGAAATATATCAACCAACCAATCTCGGGCTTATACAGACTTGTGGAAAGAACAAGACCTATGGGAGGATTGGTATAAAAGCTAATGGGAGATTAGGCACAAAAAGCCCAAGAGGCTGCGCTGTCTTCGGTAGTGAATCAAGACGGCTCCCCGAAAAGAAGAAGAAGAATAATTCATGTCATCTGTTAACTGTCATCAAGTTGATTTAGTCGATTTAGTTTTGTAAATAGCGATGTGATGTATTTTTATTTTATTGCCGGTTTATATTTTTGCTAAATTAGTAGAAGGTTATGTAAACTATTCTATGAAAAACAAACGTAAGACCGCTGTTATTCTGTTTATATGCACATGTTTTGGATTGCGTTTTTAAGTGGCTCAACAATAGTGATGAGCGAGACTGGTCTTGGTCTTGCGGTCTTGCTCTTGCAGCAAGACCAAGACCGAGACCAAGACCAAGACCGCCTTTTCGCTTGCAAGACCAAGACCAAGACCGAGGTATACAAGACCAAGACCAAGACCAAGACCAAGACCAAGACCAAGACCGAGGAGTGCAAGACTACGCAAGACCAAGACCGACCTGCAAGACTCTTGCACTTCTGCGACTTTTTTTTAAATATTATTATATTTAATTTTTATATTTAACATACACAGGTATTTCATATAGAAATGAGAAGAAAAAATGTGTTAAGAACTGCCAGAAAAGCGAATATTTAATGAGTAAATCACTAGATGCCACTTACAGGGTTGATCAAAAATTTCCAAATTTCAGAAAACATTTTTTTTCACACTGTAAGAAGTGGCACCATTAGATTGCTTCTTAAAACACAAGATATAAATGTAAAAGAGATATATTAATAGAAATATATTTTTTATGTCATATAGGAATACTTTTTATATAAATGGATTTTAAACATCACTTCCGGTTTGGATGGAAAAGTGAACACAGTGCCAAAAAATAATAATGATATCATTTTTTTCAAAACCGAAAATAATATTTAAAAACCATATAACCATCTCCGTTAACATTGTTCTTATATGACAGTTTTACAATTTTCAGCATAATATACAGGATCGTGATTTTTTAAATGGATTTTTTGCCATAATTATTTATGTTGAGTTAAAAGCTAAAAATAAGAGGGTTTTCTTAAGTGGCAATGGATTCTTCGGAGAATTCTTAAATACAAAATAGGTACACATATTTTGCCCTTTTTTTCAAAATTTTTGTTTTGTTTAGTTTCTCACCATCATAAACGGTTTCAGAGATATCGAGCTTTGTCACACTATTGAGCCACCTTGTATATACCGAATGTTTATAAAGCATTTGTACCAACTTTGTACGGCAAATGTTTGACTAATTTACAGAGAAAAATTCGTATGAACTGAAAAGATTCTTGAATATTTTTTTAAAGCAATGTTTAGATATTAGAATCATTTTCACGGAAATTTCACATCTGGTTGAAGTTTTTTTGAATGCTCACACAGTAACAGTTTTTCTATTTGTTTTGATTTTATATGCTTCTTTAAAGAAAATTTAAATAATTCTTATCACTAAAATGTTTCTATGTGTCACTTAATGTATAAAAGCAGGTTGTGTTTCAATTCAACTAAAAATGGGGCACTATAAATAAACCCCTACATTTAAAATATGCTTTTTAATCAAATAATTCAAAAATGGGTATATTTTAAAATTTAAGGCAAAAAATATAGCATCTATCTTTATTTATTTTTAAGTATTAAAAAAATATATTTTATTTAAGATTACTTAGTTTAAATTATTTCTGCCAAAAAAAAGCAAGACCAGCAAGACTCTTGCAGCAAGACCAAGACCAAGACCAAGACCGGGTGGTGCAAGACCAAGACCAAGACCGGGTGGTGCAAGACCAGCCTTCCTTTGGCTTGAACCAAGACAAGACAGGCTTGCAAGACCAAGACCAAGACCAAGACTAGCCCGGTCTTGGTCTTGGTCTTGCTTTGCTCATCACTACTCAACAACAAATTGCTCTATCGACCAAAGAAAGTAGCATCGAGATGCCGCCGCTTTACCATGATTTTAATAAATAGTTGCATGTGTATAGCATGGTTTGTTGTTATATTTAAATTAGCTAATAATTAATATATAAATTAATAAAAAATATGCCTTTTAAATCAATAAATATACCAAACTTTTGGCAGCAGTAATAATAAAATTTTACGAATAATAAAATCTTAGAGGGGCAAGAAGTGACAACAAGCAATAGAGTATGTAATGTATTACTTTACATACACGGTCTAATAAAATATTTTGCCAAGTTTTAGATTTTTTTTTGAGGAAAACTTATATAACATATTAACGAACAAAGGTGATCTTACACAAGTTTCGTTTTTTCTTTTAAGGAACGAACTTACAAATATCCCATGCATCTTTTAAAATACTTTGTTCGTGTCTAAATGTGACCAACAATACACAAGAAAAAGAAGAGCTTACCTGAGAAACTAGTGATTATTTTATTCGAAGAATTAAAAGGGCAACAATTAAATTATGATATTTTCCTTATTGATTTCTATATTTTATTATTTAATGACGATTCGCCATGAATATGATTTATTTGCGATATTTTCCTTGTGTCAATGAGAAAAATAAAAGCTAAACCGTAAAATTAATCATTTATAATCCACGAGTGTTTTATCCTTTATGTTTGGCATTTCTTTTCTTAATGAAATATAGAAAGCGGCACTAAAAACAATTTATATGAAATTAGTAGGTAACGTAATAAATAATAAATCGATTGTGTGTTTATACTGGTAATTAACATATAAGTGGAGATGGGTTGACGAAATTTCACTGCAGTAAAATCTATTGAACTATTTTCAAAAATTATCTAATTAACTTTTGCGCCCTTCCTAACTAAAACAGTCGTCCACATACCTAAAGTATCTCAGATCTAACTTTAATGCGATTGGACAAATTTCCAACGCAATGGCGACTCGTGAGGGAGGGCTCTAGGGCGCCGCCCTCCCAGAAAAAATCATAATTGTATAATACATAAATATATGTTTACATTTCATTTTTATACCGAGTGGTGCTGCCTAGCAGAACATAGGAAATCCTATGTAAATTTTAAGGGAGTCAATTATTGGCTCCCCTGTACATTTTACAGAAAAAATGTAAGATAATTTTTTGAAGAGACTGACAAGCCCTCGTGCCAAGTTTCAAAAAATTTTAATAAGCGAATCTTAAAATTATTTAATTAAATGTAATTGCAAAATTACCAAATTTTCGGTTCAGGTAAAACCAAACAGACACCAGTAAAATGAATATTTTCCCTGACATGAGGAAAGTGTCAATAAATCAGTGACAGTCGGTATTTGAAAAAAAAAATTATTCAATCGACGAAAAAGTATCCATAATTAAGTGGCATTATGCGGGAAACAGTTTTAAAGCAGCCCATTTCGTTCATTTCAACTATTAAACGTATTTTCAGTAAGTTTGAGTCCAAAGGTACCGTAATAAATAATTGTAAATGTTTATCTCAGGATATCGAAAATAGAGCCGAAGAAAGAGAAAACACAGATATTAATATTCTACTGAGTGTGGAGGAAAACAAAATGGTTAGTACGAGGGTTCTTGGGCAAGAGGTAAATAAACATCATACAGCGGTATTGCGCACTTTAAAAAAACACAAATATTATTCGTATAAATTCGAAAAACATCAAGAGCTGCAGGAAGGAGATGAAGCGAAGAATGGCATTTTGTTTTAAAAGGATGGAAAGAGCAAACCACGATACGAATATTTTAAGAAATATTTGTTTTACCGATGAATGTACATTCCCCCAACAACAATGAACCAAATGTTCAGAATTCCCGGTATTGGAGCCAAGAAAATGAACATCGCTTTGTTCATACTCGGACACAATATCCCCAAAAAACAAATGTATTCGTGGAAATTATCGGACACCATATTATTGGACCCTTTTTTATGGACTATAACCTGACAGCAGAAACCTATTTGGACTTATTTCAAAATCAAATTGGACCCGCTTTGAAAGAAGTTGTTCGGGAAGATGAAATCATCTGGTACCAAATGGATGGTTGCCCCGCCCATAATGCCCGTATAGTTAGAAAGTACCTGGAAAATGCTATTGTTTTCCTATATCACTGCCTAATGTATTATGCTTTATGCATATTCAATCGCTTTTTTCTCGGAAACCAACAAAAATAGGTATGGGCTATAATACAAGTTTTTTTTAAACCGAAAGTAATAGCCAGATATTATTATATTCAAAATCCGCATCTGATGACACAATATGCCATCTATGCTCTCAATTTTAAGCATTTTAAATAAACTTTATGATAAATACCGCAGTAAAATTGTTTAAACGGTAAATTATCTACAAGACATAAATTAAAAAATCCCATAAAGTTTTGCAATTTCTTTTTGGTCGAATAAAGCATTTAAAGAGCTAGTTGCCAAAAAGTATCCTTATTTTGTAAACCTATTATTTGTAATATAAACTTTAGGCAGGAAATTTTATAATTAGGCAATAACATACTTAAAAATCCTTAAAAAAATACTTCCATTACAACATTTGCGAGGATTATAATGTATTAAATAATTCTTATTTGTTAAGTATACTTCTTGATGGTAATCTGCTTAAGTGAAATAATGTGGGAAGATCAACAATGTTATGTATTTTTTATTTTAATTTGATATACAGAGTGATAATGAAATAAGCTCCAGTATGTCACTTTTAATTTACTTTCTCCACAAGGAATTATTGTAATAATTAATTATCTCTTCAGATTTGCTCAGATTATCACTATAGCGCAAAACCCACAGGCATAAAAAATGCTGTACCGGGTGACCATTCGAAAACTGCCACATCCTTTGACTTTTTTATTTAAAATTTAAAAAAAAAATGTTTCATATGAAAGTTGTGGGGGCGAATTTTGAGAGTTGAAACATAATTTTGGATATTATACAGGATGCGTCATAAAGACGTGGCAAGCCATGGTTATGATTTTTTAAACAGGACACCCTCTATTTGACTTGATATTTTAATTCTGCTTAAAATTCTAAACATTTTTTTATATAAAACACTATAGGTCTAAATTCACTGGTTTTCGAACTAAAGATGTTTAAAAATTGAATAATTAAAATATTAAATGCTGGTGTTACAAATAAAATTTTTATTTTGACAATAAAACGGTAATAATTTAAGATAACATATTAATTGTCAAACTTTACGTTATTTCCCTGGTTCTGCACGCATTCGTGGTAACAAGTTTCCAAATGAGCTATGAAGCGAGAATTTGTTTGATTCAATACGTTAATTTCATGTCTAATACTATTTTTATGACATCATCATTACCTATATTCTGTTGGTAAATTAAATTTTTTATATATCCCCATAAAAAGTGGTCCATTGGCGTCAAATCGGGACTATTAGCTGGCCAACGAGTTGTCCAGTTCCGTCCAATCCATTTATCATAATTTTCATCTATTAAGTTTTTTACTTGTCGAACAACATGTGGTGAAGCTCCATCATGTTGGAAAACTAAACTTCGATAATGCCTTAGCGGCAAATTTTCTAGCATGTCTGAAAGCTCGTTCTTCAAAAATTCGTAATATCTTCTCGCACGAAATTGGGATTATCCACCGCCCAATGCCGAACGTTTTGTTTGTTAGGCATTCCACTTGTCGAGAAACTGTATTCATCAGTCCATAATATATTTTTAAAAAAGTCTCTGTTATTATTTAGCCTGTTCAGCATCAAATTGCAAAAATTTAGTCTCTGATCATTTTGAGCTTGTGTGAGTTTTTGAACTTTACGGTAATTAAAAAGCTTAAACTTACTTTGTTTTAAAACCTTACGTATTGATTCGCGCCCGTATTTTTGTGGTCCATGCATAGTATTGCATAGCTTTCAAGTCTATTGAAGCAGTTCTTTTCGAATGGTCATCCGGTACAAAGATTAGGTTTCATCCTAAGTATTCGGTAAAATATAATACTTGGGTAATAAGAAAAACGTTCATTATTTAATATTATCTCCCTGAACTTTAATATACTGGTTCCATTGAACTTCTGATTTATGAATTTTATTTCCGAAATGAGAATCCAAAAGGCTGTTGAATTACGTTTTCACTCCCCTGCTATAACCTCGTCGTTCGATGAATATCATTTTCCACACAAGAAATTTTTAAGAAGTCAGAGGGATCCAAATCTGGCAAAATGGGTAACCGTTGTAACACTTTGTACTTTAATTCAGTGATTTTCTCGATCGTTGTGTGAGAGAATGCGCTGTAAAGTTAAGAAATCTTTCTTTTAGTAAACCAGATGTTTTGTAACGAATTTTTACATTCAGCTGGTTAAAAAGATTAAAATAATAACTTAAGTTTATTGTTTTACCCATTTTTTGTAATCCATAAACAGAATCACTGGCGTAGCTGGGATTTTCAATTTTTTTATTCAAAAATGAGACATGGGACCCACACCAAATATATCCTAGATGCTACTGACCTCAAGAAAAACACTATGTTAAAGAAAATTTTTATTTTTGAATTTGCGAAAAAAAGTTGTTTTTTTTACCTTTCACCCCCCCAGAGAAAAATCTAAGTTTTAAAAGTAAATCCTAAATTTTTATTTTTTATTTCAGTAAATGTAATTAAATTTTATGGTTAAATTTGCAAAATTATCTATGGTTATTTAAAAACCATAGCCAGGTAAAATTTATTCACTTAATGCTTTCTCTAAAAGATGGAAGGGTTAAAAAAATCAACTATTTCGCAAATTCCAAAATTTTTTTTACCAAAGTGTTTCCCTTACGGCCAAAAGAATTTGGTATATATTTGGTATGTATCCCATGTCCCACGTTTTAGATAAAAAAAATTAAACTCCGGCTACGCCAGTGTACAGAAATCCTTTGTGCATCCCAAATACTAACACCTTCTTTGCCGAATTCTAAATCCTAACATTCTTAACACACTTCGAAATCGAAGTACTGGGTTCCCACCACCCCTTAGCCCTTTTAGTCCAGTAACTGAAGACCTGGAAGTACCTAAAGCTGTAAATAAATCTGTACATTTTTCATTTGTGGCGCAATTCTTAAGTCTTTGCGGATGCTTTCGACCGAGAAAAAGTTTATCACGATTCCGACGTGGGAACCCGCTGAAAATGGCCCCCTAACGTCCCAAAAATGAGTTTCCCGCGAATATCTGTCAAAATATGCGAATTAGAGAATATTTGTTCAAATAAAAAATGAAGATCACCTTAAAATCTACAAAAATGGTCCCTACCATTTTTTTCGCAACACCAATGTTTTTCGCGAAAACGGACGTCAAAAAATCCATAACATTTCACACTGGATAGATGTGGTTAAACGGCTAAAAAAGCAGATGGGCAAAACATTTTTTTATCAAAACGCAAAAAAGAGGGTGAAGGAAATTTTCTGTCATCATTGAACACATGCTAAAGTCTCATTATAAAAAAAATGTTAATAACAAACCATTTTTTTCAAAAAATATCAATAAATTAATGAGATACTCTCAAAATATTGTAAAAAAAACTTTGACCGCTTTTAATATTCTAGAAAAATCAGAATGGACCCAAACTAATATGCAATTTAGGTACGTTTTCCCATTCCGATGAACTTTGAATAATTAAAAAATGTACATTATTTGCCCGAGTAATGGAACAATTCGTCCTCCCGCTTATAAGTGAATCCATGAAGATAGCGGCATTCTAGCGGTAGAGCGGCAGCTCAAATAAGGGGACTTTTGGGTCCCGTAATCACGAAAACTATCGATTTTTCGAAAAAAATTATAAGGACCATTTTTGTAGATAGGGTATCTTTATTTTTTATCTAAACAAAACTTTCTCCAATTCGCATATTTTGGCAGATATTAGCGGGAACCCCATTTTTCGGGCCTTGAGAGGCCTTTTAGCCCTTTCCCACCTGTTAATGATGATAAACATTTTTTCGCTTGAAAGCATCCCCGAAGACCTTAGAATTGCGCTATAAAGGAAAACTGTATAGATTTATTTACTTTGTCCCTTCATTTACTGGACTATTTGTTTTGATTCAGGATCTTGGTGCTGGATGCAAGTCTTATTGATAGTGATGAAACGATGTACAAAGTCCTTTTTAACCTTGCCAAAATGCTCTTAATATTGCTGAGAAACTCGCCTCCTAATATGTTTTTGTTGCATTGTTAGCAAATGCGACGACCAATGTGCACACAGCTTTTTAAAACTCAAAACTTCATTAAAAATATTGCTTACACTCTACACTGCTAAATAAAATTGCTTTCAAATCTTTTTTAGTTAATCGATGATATATCAAAACTGCATCCTGTATTTTGGATGATGTTGCACTGTTCAGAAGTCTCGTTGATCGTCTTCCAGTCTTGTACCACTACGTTTCAATGCTGCAACCCATCGTCTTATATGGCTTATTGTGCCTTTAATAAATTAGGTACTTGGTTACTTCAAACAACAATAATAATTCTTTTAGCTGCTTTAATTTAAAAACTCTAACAACTAAGCAAATTGCATAAATGCGAAATTATTTAGTTATGAATATTTTGTAGGCCATCATAGTTGCTTTACCTTGAGCTTCTTTGATTTTTTTATTATACTCTAGTTTACTATTAAGTAACATGTCTAGATCTAGATCTCATTATATAATATTTCTTGCTAAGTACATAAAATAAACATTATATGAAGTAAAGGTACAGTGTGACCCAAATTGGTAATATTTTGAATGTTGAATCATCAGAGACAAAAGAATGGGTAAAAAGGTAATTTTAAGCAATTTTTTATTGCAAAATATTCTTTGGGTCACTTGCTAGACATGCAGTCCAAGTCCTATGGTACTAGAGAGTGCACAGATCGACTCATCCTTACTAATTTGCAGATTACCTAAAAAAACTTTAAAACCTTTTAAATTTTTTTTTAAACATAGTTACGTTATCAATAAAAAGTCAACTTTTGAATATAAATATACAGGGTGTTAAAAAAAGCGACAATGACTAATATGAGATTTCTTGGGCAAAAATAGAACACAAACCTTGTATAAAAATAGCCCCAAAATACTCCCATTTTTAAGATATCTGGAGTAAAAGAAAAAAATTCAGAACTGTGTTTTTTCGTTTAATTTTAAAACGAGTTTTTTTTACACCTTCTGATGATAAACTTTTGCTACTATTAAGGGCCAGTGGCGTATCTTCGGGCAATTTTATTCATTTTTTACCATTATTTCGTCATAAGTTTTACTATTAGTTATTATTATTAATAATTTGGTACATGGTACTTATTTTCTGCTTTTTATATTAAAAAAGATAATTTTTAACATACCTTAATAAACTTAACGAATTCCGAGATATTTTAATGCTAAACTTGCTTGGTACGAAAAGGGTTATATTTAAAATTATTAGTAACTCTAATTTTTACAAAAATCAAAGATTCGAAGATTAAATGCATGCATTCTAGGAAGGTGCCACTTTTTGGTGTAAAAAATACCACTGTCATTAGTTTTAAAGGTTACTCTTGCCGTACCACGCAAGCTGAAAATAAGAATATCTCAAAAGTCATTAAGCTATCGAGGTATTTCAAGATAACTTTTTTTTTATGTAGATGAAGGCAGAAAATAAGTATTATCTAATAGATTAAAAATAATATTAATACCAAAAAAAGGTAAATAATGGTAAAAAAAATGAAAAATGCTGTAGCTGTACCAAGTTTCCTTCAAAACAAAAAAACTTGGTTTAAGAATAAGGGGGAATTTCGATACTGAAAATTTTTATTTTACACCCAGTATCTTAAAAATGGGGCCGGTTTGGAACTGTTTATACAGGGTGATTCATGAGGAAATGTCAATACTTCAGGTACGTATCCAGGGTCTAAAAATAAACATAAAAGTGTTTACACATATGGGTCCGCAAGGCCTTCGTTTCCGAAATACAGGGTGTTAAAGTTTTTATTTAATTTTTCTATTTTTTAAATAAAATCTATGATAATGCAAATATTGGAGTAAAATTTGGTATCCGGGGATTTTTTGGTATGACGGATTCGAATCTAATCTTATTACGGCTCTTACTTGTAGGGAGCCACCTACACGTCTTTTTACTATTTTGAACAACCACAACTTTTTGGTAAGGCCCTGTATTAGATTTTAAGTTAATTAAATAACTGTTTTGTCATTTTTACGTCAAAAAGGTATACATGTTAAAAATCGATATGAGCAACCGTTTTCGAGATATTTGGATTAAAAAAAATACCACGCATGACACGCATCTGATTTTATAATAGCAAAATTTGAAAAAAAAATAAACAAAATGTATAATTAAACGATATGTATTTGAATTTGCAATAAAATTATTGTTCTTAAATTATGTTCAGCAAAACATAAAAAAAATAAAAAAATATAAAAAAATATAATTAAAAACTTTAACACCCTGTACATCGGAAACGAAGGCCTTGCGGACTCATATTTGTATAGACTTTTATGCTTATTTTTGGACCCTGACTATGTACCTGAAGTATTGACATATCCTCATGAATCACCCTGTATAACATTTTTGTCTTATTTTTGGCTAAGAAATATCTTATTAAGCGTTGTCCCATATTTTTTGTAACATCCTGGGCAACCTAATAAAATTATGAAAATTGTTTTAAAATTTTTGACGTAGTCACAAATAAGACATATTAATTTGCTGTGACAGGTACGTTTAATATTTTTATAAATAAGAGTGTTGTGAGTTTATTTCTTGTAAGTTTCCCGAAATTACCCCAGTATTAAGCAAAGGCAACCATGTATTATTTAAATTACATGATACACTAACAGCCGAGTGATGATCACGTTGTTAAATTTAGCAATGGACTTAACAGTTTAGAATGTTTAACAAAACGTCATTGTCATTGTTATTCAATGATTTTAGTAGGCAACCTGTTAAAATCTGACATTTTGTTAAACATTCTAAACCGTTGTTAACTTTTAACAATTTGCTAAGTTGACAACGGTTTAGAATGTTTAACAAAATGTCAGATTTTGACAGGTTGCCTACTAAAATCATTGAATAACAATGACAATGACGTTTTGTTAAACATTCTAAACTGCTAAGTCCATTGCTAAATTTAACAACGCGATCATCACTCGGTCGTTAGTCATTTTTTTCAATAATATAAAATTACTTTATTTTATGGTATAAAATAAAAGAAAAATACCTGTCATATAATAATTCTGTCATTTATGATATTTTGTTATAAAAAAGTAAAAATTTTATTTTATTTTAAACCATTATTTACATAATTTTAATTTTAAAAACAGCTAAATTTACAATTTTAAGTAAATGTAAATCTGGAAAACGAAGACCGACTTGTCACCAAAAAATTGATGAATTTCTTTTTTAATTTTAAAAGGTGTATTGAGGTTTTTTTAGGTTCTCTGCAAATTCGTAAAGGTCAATCGATCTGCGCACTTGTTGCGAATAGTTTGAGTGATAATGTGTGAAAACCATTCAAAACTACGTATTTTGTTCCTGAATAAATCCAATATGGCGTTACTAAGGCAAAGAAGAAAATGAGTTATGGTTAGATTATACAAAAGAAAATTTTTTAAAAAAGGTTTTACCGATTAGAAATAAAAAGCTATTTTCAAAAATAGAATCTAAACCTATAAAATTGTCCATTACTTTTTCCCTTTAACCATTTATCTATCTCTGAAACATCGCGATAATATATCTTAGAAACAGTGGTATTATAATAAACCTGTACCAAGGAGGGTATCACCAACTATAAGCTAGTCTAAAAACCTTTCTAGCCATCTCTATAAAATTGGAGTAAAGCCAGATCTGGTTTGTATATTAGGTGAAGAATTTAAAGAACTTTTAAATATACCAGTGTTTAAAAATTTCAAAGTTGATTTACTGGAGGTTTTAATTTTAAACCATTTTAATGTAGCGTTTGCTCTCTACTTCTTTTTACAGAACATACGTCTTAATATTTTTTCTTTAATTTGTTCGGAATAAAAACTTTACTCTTTTAATCATAATTTTATATTACACTATTTCTTAATATTCCTTTAAATATCTTTACCTTTTTAGCGGCCCGCTTTGTTTTTCTTTAACAAAAAGTCGCTTAGACAGCCCCCTGGGCGAGAAGCGAGTGTGTGTCCTTGTCTATATGTGTGCATTAGGATTTTACCCTTTCTCTAATTATTTAACTTTAAAAAAAATATGCATTTTTAAATTAATATATCTAAGCAAAAACCAAATCTTGTAAAGCCAATACTAAAAAAAAATCCACATATAATTTCTGAGATCTCATCACATGCGTCCCCAATTTATGACATACTGTATAGTTAAATAATGAATTATTTAATTTTTTTAAACTAGTATAAGTACGCCTCTAGCATAAAACCAGTAATTTAAACAATCTAGCTTAATCTTTAATTATTCGTTTTACTGCAATAATTTAGAGATGGTTGGCTTGGGTATTTCAAATAGCTAACCCACTTCTGCGTTAATACCATAATGTCAGGTACATAAGCAAAATACAATCTTTATATTATTAATAATTGTCTGAAAAATATTTAGAAGTGTAATTTTGTTATTTGCTTTTAACCTAGATCGGTAGTGTTAAAAATATGTATTAATGTTATTATTGCACATTAAAAAACTCGAAAACTTTCAATTTTCGTTTTGTATTTAATTTGCCAACACCGAAAAGAAATAAAAAATAAAATTATCTCTTATGAATTAAATTAGATAACTGTTATTTTAATTTAATTTAATTTAAGAAGTTTCTTTGTCTTTCATCTAGGGTTGTGCAAATAGTTGTCGAATCGAATTGAATCGAATAGTTGTATTCGACTCTAATTTCGAATCGAATATTTGAACTATTCAAATAGTTCGAACCATTCGAATAGTTCAGAATATTCGAATAGTTCGAACTATTCGATTGATTTAAACTATTCGAATAGTTCAAAAAACTCGAATATAGTATTTTTTTAATAATTGATTATATAAGCTAATTATAAAAGAAGTAGTAGCTATTTAAAAATAATAAAGCGAACGAAACGATTAAACTTTTGATTTAATATTACACCTTTAATTAAAAAAATTAAGTCTTTTTACAAGACTAAACTAAAAGGGTAGAAATCAAAGAAAAAAAAATTGGTAAATCTAATATACTTTAGTATGTTATAAGTACCACCACAACAACTTTCCAATATTGTGAATTCAATATTAATAAGTTGCATTCAAATACACTGACAGTTTCAAATTTTCTTAAACCCTTTAAAATTGCTGACAAAATCAATTCCTATTTTTGAATAAACAGAAAAAAAGTTGAAAAATGTATAATAAGTTTTCCTCAGTTGTCGTTAATTGCGAAAAGGTATTTGCCAATCCCATGTACTTCTGTTGAATGTGAAAAATTATTTTCCACCGCAGGACATATAGTAAATGAAAAACTAACTTCTTTATCGCCAGAAACTGTTTCTCGTTTGTTTTTTTTTGCACAAAAATTTATGGTAAACTAAAATTAACATTTTTTCTATAATCGATGATTGTTGGTTTCAATAACATTATTAAATTGAAACTGAAAATATGAATTTTTTTTTCTTTCTTTTTACATGAAACCTGACAGTTAACTTTATTCGAATTATTTTATGTATTCAGATATTCAAACAATTCGGGCATTCCAATTATTTAAAAGATTCGAATCATTTAAATAGTTGGAATTATTCGAATAATTCGAACTATTCGAGTTATTTGAATAGTTCGGACTATTTGAATTATTTGAATAGTTCAAATAATTCGAATAGTTCGAACTATTAGAAGAGTTCGAACTATTTGAATATTTCGAATAGTCCAAACTATTCAAATAGTTCGAATTATTCGAATAATTCGAACTATTTGAATGATTGAAATCTTTTGAATCATTGGAATACCGGAATTGTTTAAATATCTGAATATATAAAATGATTCGAATAAAGTTAACTGCCAGGTATGATGTAAAAAAGAAAAAAAAACGTTTAATATTTTCAGTATCAATCTATTCGATTTGAAATTCGAATCGAATAATTCGTATTCGATTCTCCTCGAATAATTTAAAAATTCGAATATTTGCACACCCCTACTTTATCTTTTTAAATTATTTTAAATACTCGACGTTTTAAATGGTAAGTATCTTTAGCCGTATTCACGTGGCTACTAAGTCAGTTACATGTTTCTAATAGTATTTACACAGGTATTTATATAGAAACTAAATGCATGGAAGCATGAAGGCGATGGACGCGTTGATGTGTCCAATGCATAAAATTATCTTAGTCTTTAGATATTTAATTAAAAATGGTTTTAGACTTTTCAAATAACTAAAGAGAGGTTGCCAAAACTTTCCGGCTTTTGGTTGAAGACTTTTTTAAACTTTCCTTCCTTTCAATGCTGCTCGTCATGTACAATACCTACGTTCGATCACTTTAGGTAATTTACTTGGTTGAATTAAAAATTTTGTATATATCTAGAAGTGGGGATCCACTGTTTCTTGGCCATAAAAAGTCAAAAACTGAAGATTTTTACAATTTTTTTAAAATGTTTTACTCGTCATCGGATTTATGAAAAAAATTGTTTAAGACTTCAAAAACAATAATTTATATTCTATAAACAAAGAAAGTGTTAATTATGTAATTTGGTAAGAATAAAATGGTGGGCAGAACTAAGTCTAATTTTATATCTCAGTAGTTTAAGAGGGCGAGGTTTTTAGATAAACACTTGGCCCTTATTTTACAGTATTTGGTCATGATCTCTTCTCTGCTTTTTGAGTTCAATAAATAGAACAAAAACTCGCCTGTGCTTTTAATTCCAACACAATTATGACCTCAGAAACTTGGGTTCAATCAGATTGCAGACTTCTAAAGTGCAATAATTTCGCCCGAGACAGGAAACCCATTATTTTAATTTCCCGATTATGCTGTTCGTGATCTACCTAAGATGTTTATGGTGTGAATAAAATCGCTTTTTAATAGATTTTTGTATTTTGGCATAACCTTGTACATTTTCAAATTCAAATCTGCAATTGATTATTTCAATGCTCTATTTTATTATTAACATATTGTTGTATGAAATTTTCGATAACTTTTCGGTACGGTGGCTTTTTATAATTACAATTGAAAGTTTAAACTCCAAAAATTAAAATAATTTGATTGTTAGTTGGGTTATTGTGGTTGCAATTATATTTTCTTGATAATTTTAACAAAAACTGTTTTCATTTGTTATCATTGAGGTGGAGGTATAAATTACTTCTAAAATTTTTCCCGGACAACTCATTTATCAAATGAGTGAATTCTGACCATCGGGAACTAGTATCCCTTCTAAAATACCCTCTAAATATACGTTAGTACCGCCCCTGTTTTAGAAAGTTCCGAGTAAAAGTGTGCAGTTTTTAAAATTTTTTCTTTACTTCTGTCGTAAAACCCACTTACGTAAAGCTTTATAATTTTGATAAGTTAGTGAATCTAACGAGTCAAAAGAAAAATGGGCGATTTTCAAAATCAAATATCTGAAAAACCACTTGACATAACTTTCTCAATTTTATCACAGGTAATAAGAATACTTATGTGAATTTGCGGACTAAATATCATACCTTTACATGAAACGGTAACGAAGTTATGTTAGAAAAAAACTGGCTGAAATGTTTCGTGTAAAATACATAATGTGTGCATCAGGCCAGAAGTTTGCCTGGTGCACTATCGTGCGCACAGGTTCTCATCACTTTATCCATCTAGTTTTTAAGGTGCTATCTTTGGTGGTATTGAAATATTTAACGAAACGTTGAGGTAGTGTTCTGTTTGTTGATGATGATGATGATGTTGCGAATTTGTGCTTGGGTGGATTCGCGATCACCCAGAAACTATCTTTGGTGGTATTGAAATATTTAACGAAACGTTGAGGTAGTGTTCTGTTTGTTGATGATGATGATGATGATGTTGCGAATTTGTGCATGGGTGAATTCGCGATCACCCAGAAACATTCTATAAAAGTAGCATCACAAAACTTCTACAACGGCACAAATGCGTAGACTTAGAGCGTAAAAACGTAAAGAAAAAATTTAAACAGCATATAATTTTTTCAATGAAATAAACAGTTACAGCAGAATTTCAGTTTATATTTTGATTAGCACTATTGACCCCTATGAATCAATCGCCTAAAACAGAAAAAAAAACCCAAAAAATTCAGAACACTAATCTACATTTCGGCAAAGATAAAATAAAACAATAGATGTTATTTAAAATTTAGAAATTCAAAATATAACAATGTTCATAAATTAACTAATAAAATTAAAATGTAATTGCCCATAAAAATATTCCTGTATCCAATTAACCAAAATATCTTAAAAATGTTTTTTTAATTTCTATATTATTTTATGTTAACCGAAACATAGATTAGTGTTCTAAATTTTTTGGGTTTTTTTAGGAAATCTGCCGGTTTATAGGGGTCAATGGGGCAGAGCAGGCTCAGTTCGCTATACCCCGGGCCCAGGACCAAAGTGGTCGCATTGGTCCTATTCGTTTTTTGGTT
>JAHBCN010016241.1:0-19903 GCA_019359885.1 Listronotus oregonensis
AAAGGAATTTTAAGTATTTTGACCTATTTGGTTTTGGGAACATTTTAAGTCAGGTTTAAAAAAAACCAAATACCAGATTTTTTTGGCATTTTATCAAATTTTTATTTTTATGATATACTATATTAAATTTTTTATATAAAAATTTTTTTTTTGGAAATGAACATAATATTTTATTGTAGGGTATATTTGAATTTTAGCTTTTAAAAAATTTTTTTCTCGTATGTATATAATATTGAGTTTTTCTATCCTACTGCCAATTTTCTAGTGTATAAAAAATTCAGCAAAATAATAAGGGGGCGACAGCTCACTATACCGTGTGCCCAGGATATTATTTTCTCCCCTTTTTTTTTTTTTGGGCCTTTTTTTTTTTTTTTCCCCAAAATTTTTTAAATGGGACACCTGTATTTTTTTTTTTTAATTTTTTATAGATCATTTTACGTCCAAATGCATTTTACCATAATACGATTGTATTTAAACTTTTTCATTTAAAAGATCTAAAAAAAATGTTAAATAAAGAATATATTATTGCTAAAAATAAATAAAAGTCATATATTTTTATTTTAAAGTTGGTCATTATAATTTATCTGTATTGCTTTTAATTTATGTATAAACTTAATTTCCCCAACCCCAAAAACCCAACAGTAAAACATAAACCGCATTTGTAACTTGAAGAAAAAAATTCGCTTGCAGCAATATGAAATGCAATTCTAAATAAATTTTAGTTATTTGTAGGAAAGAAAAGTTTTAATGTGGTTATACACAAAGTTTTGATTTAAATAATAAAAAAAATTTTATTTTTTTTGCTAAAGGCCAAAAAACTTTGTTAAGTTTTGTCTTTTAAGATGACTTCTTTATAAATTTTATTTTCCAACACTTCCCAAAAAAAAAAAATCGAGATTTGACCCCAAATGAGATGAGTTTTTATCCAACGGTTTTTAAATAATGCATTTAAATACTCTTTTATTCAAAGAGCCTTATGGGTAGGGGCGTCAAAGTAAATCTCTATTACTTTCTTAAAAAAAAAAAGTTCAAAGTTGGTGGTAATGTGTCAAATGTTTGCAGAGTATACTAAAACAAACCTTCTTTTTTAAAAATTTTTGTTACCGGTTTGGAGGGTCCATTTATAGAAGGTCTCGTGCTCTTTCTCGTACGTCTTGAATCTTTTAGCTTCATTTAAGATTTTTTCTGGAACATATTTGTTTTTTAGAGCGTCTGCATCTAGATTCAAGCTAACTTTTGATTGTTTTACGCTTTGATGAAAAAATCTTAAGGAAGCAAAGACGTCACTTTGACAATAAACAAGCAATTGTCATTCATGACCATTACTGGTCAACATTTGACCTCGAATGGTACACCGTACAAAACCAGGGTCCCCAAGGGTTTTTGGGTCGCTAATAACGAATCTAAAGTCGTTAAGGTCCATCACCTCAGGTTCAAGGTTATTTAAAAATTGAATAAAGATTTTAAAGATCTTCGAGTCTAAATGCGGGCTTACTTTAACATTTAGGATCACTCGAGGTCACTTCAAGGTCATACTGAGGTTAAATATATAAATGACCTTAAAAAATTCTGAGAAATTGGTCCATAAGTTTTTCGGTTTGCTTACTCCAAATCTGTTAATGGTTGACCTCTATGCCCCCAATTTTAAGGTCATTTGAAAGTGAAACTGCGGAAAAAACGAAGAGAAAAAATTATATTTACGTGTTTAGTGT
This sequence comes from Listronotus oregonensis, assembly GCA_019359885.1. Taxonomy (NCBI): domain Eukaryota; kingdom Metazoa; phylum Arthropoda; class Insecta; order Coleoptera; family Curculionidae; genus Listronotus; species Listronotus oregonensis. The sequence goes on from JAHBCN010016241.1 coordinate 1,713, forward strand.
CGCTGAGTAAAAATCCAGGCTTACTTTAACTTTAAATGTTATCCCAAGGTCACCTTAAGGGCATCTCAAGGTCATACTGAGGTTAAATATATAAATGACATTGAAAAATCTGAGAAAATTGGCCTATAGGTTTTTTGCTAACTTCAGATCTAAAATGGTCAACCTCTTTGCTCTTAGTTTAAGGGTCATTTGAAGGTCAAACTGTAAAAACATGAAGAAAAAAATTTGGGTCGTTAATCTTGAATCCGTGCTTCGTTTGACCTTTAAGGTCGCTCAGATGCCACTTCAAGGTCATTTTTAGATCACCTGAGGGTAATTTTTTTTTATGATTTTAAAATAATCTAATTGGATTCATAAAAAGGTCCCAAGGGTTAAACCTGAACCTGCAAACTTTAAGCCCTACATAGACCAACGCCTGCATTTTTTTACACTATTTATATTACTTTATTTCAACTTATCTCTTTCGGTAGAGAGAGTTTTTGTTTTTGACTTTCCTTCTAGGTAAACCAATAGACACATTTTTTATAGATTTTTTAAGTTTATTTATAAATTTTACCTCAGTTAAACTTGAAATGCCCACTGGTTGACCTGGAAGGAAAAATTAGGCCTGGATACGGAATAAACGACCTAAAAACCAATAAATATTTTTTTTTTCATCGTGTTTTCTCAGTGGACTTTCAAATTACCTTAAAACCAAGGTCAAAAAGGTTGACCAATTACATATTTATCCTAGCATATTAAAATTTTATAGATGATCTTTTCTGTTTTTTTAAAGGTTATTATAGATAATCTCAGTGTCACTTCATGTGGCGTCTGAGCGACTTTGAAGGTCAAACAAAGCACGGATTCGGGCTTAGCGACCCCAAAAACGTCTATACAATTTTTTCCAAACTTTTTTCTTCGTGTTTTCTCAGTTTGACCTTCAAATGGCATTGAAACTAAGGGCATGGAGGTCAACCGTCTTCAGATTTGAAGCTAGCAAATCAAAATTAATAGACCAATTTTTTAAAGTTTTTTAAGGTCATTTACATATTTAACCTCAGTATGACCTTAAGATGACTTTTGTAGTGACTCTGGGATGACCCGTAAGCCCAAATTTGGACTCAAGGACCCCAAAAACCCATATATAATATTTTTCAATTTTTTTTTCTCTGTGTTTTCTTAGTTTTACCATTAAATGACCTTGAACCTGATGTGATGGACCTTAACCGACCTCGAATTCGGAATCAGCGGCCACAAAAACCCTTGGAAACCCTGGTTTCCTGCGGTGTATCATTTAAGATCAAATGTTGACCAGTGTAATAATATTTAATGGTTTTTGACATTTCGGTGCAGACAAGTAGAATTTTGCACATATAAAAATATTGTAGAAAGTTACATTTTCCGCACGCTTGTAGAAAAAAATTGGCTAGCTTTTTCGGCGAAAACAAACAGTCCGTTATATTACTTACGGATTGTTGAATGGCTACTTAGATGCAACAGGAAACATCTATTCTTACGGGAAGGACCCACATAAGTAGAGAAATAAATTAGCGGATTTCGGATAAGTAAGTAAATATACAATCCGGGTATTTTAGAGTGTATCCGCATCCGTACAACCTACTTAAAGGAAAAACCAGCACGAGTATAACGGAAATGTTTTAGCGTTATTCCGAAATTTGGCTAGTTTCCCGCTACTGTGTTCCATTTGCAACCGTTGTTTTGTTTGTTTTCCGCACCAAATGGCAAGGATGTACTGCTCTAATAAACTATTCTTAAGGTGGATATTTCTTGTACGCCAAAAACATTTCTTTTCTAGAATTGTTTAAAGTTTAAACTTTACGAGAGCACTTAGTTTTTTATCTTTTCGTGTAAAAACATTAATTTATTAAGTTAAATGTCTAATCTGACCGGTTTGTTATTTGGTATTATTTAATGCCGCTTTTTATTTTAAAAGAGATTTGGTTAAAAAATAGGAGGTTTGGTAAAACATCATCATGTATCTACAAGCAAGAATGAACTTTAAAAGAAAGATTAAAATTTTTTAATCTTTCTTTAAGTTTTCAATCTTTCTTTAAAGTTCATTTCTTGCTTGTAGATAGCATTGATATGGTTTTACCGAAAGCCTCTGCTAGGATTTTTAATAAAATTTGCACGAAACAAAGTCTCTTCATTTCCTAAATTCTTAGTGCACAGCCACAACCAAGTTTCTTTTAACTTTTAAGCTGAAGGGAGGGCGGTGAAGTTTTAAGATTTTTTTTAAATAAATGTGGCTAAATATAGACGCGAACTTAAGAATAGATTTACAGAATCAATTGAAAATTGATGAAAATTCATCTTAATCATTACTTAACGTAAAAGAAAAAATAATTACTGTTGACATGTTTTGCTACACTGTAGTTTTATCAAAGCAAATGACAATCTTAGTTTACACTTGGTCTTTTATATTACATAAAAATAATGATGGGAAAAACCCTGTTTATTTAGTATTATAAAATAAACATATTAAACAAGGGTGAACTAGGAGATTTAAACTGATCATTAGGAATATAGTTTGTATTTTTTATTTATTAATTTCTAGAGATTCAAATAATGAAAGTTTTTGTCTTTGTTGGACATGTGTAAAATTTTTAAAATCATTAAACTGGTGATCAATCTTTGTAATATGGTTCGCGTAAGCTAAATGACCTGATTTTTCTTTTAAAAAGTCTCTCTTATGTTCTGCTGTTCTTGTTTTGAACCCGTCCTGTTTGGCTAATTTTAGTGCACGTATTTTCGTTTGGAAAGTGTCACTTTTCCTTACTAATTCGGAAACGTATAACTATCTATATTAAGACCTAATACTGTATCGAATTGGTTTAATAATAAATTGGATCACTTCTTAATAACAATACCTGTCAATTTGGATGCTTTTATTTAATCTATCTTTTTTATATGCAATTATTATTTAAAAATTATTTTGAAGTTTCTGTATAAAAATATTGAGTTAAATAACACTTTAACCAGGTTTTGTTCTGGTATTACTTTCATGGCAACAAAAGAAATGTTCCAAGCCGTCAAAGTTTGTCAAAAGATTTCTTAGACTTAAAGCTTTTTAACAGTATCACTTTTGCACTTGGTAGGAAAACTACTATTTTTAGTTTCCTTTTTGCCTCTATACATGTATACTTTAAATATAACGTCAAATTTTTTTTACCATAATTTGCTTTTGGTTACCCGAGAAAAATTTCTTATGGTAACACATACGTGTTACCATGAGAACCTGTTAAAAAACCCGTCCCAATTAATTCAGAAGTACTGGTGTAAAATTCTCGTATACGGAATTGGCAAGGCAAGGGCTTGCGAGCCCATTTTAATGTTGTAGAGCACCACAACTAACCACAACAATTTTCCCTATCTCACTTCCAATACAACGACGGTTGACGGCGCCTACAATTCGTTAGGATATTGTCGACAGTGTTGTCACTTCAAAAAATATTTGTTAGCAATATAAGAAATGTTAAAAAAAAGAAAGTCATGCGCTTAGCAAAAAAAATAATTTCTAAAAAATATTAGTATTTTAGAATGGTGGCTATTATTTTCATAATACGTATTCATTATTTTATCGAGCAAAACAACATAAATAATATTATTTGCAAATGCTGCAAAAAAAATTGTGCGGATCGTAATTTCGAGGAAATTTGGTTTTAGCAGGATGGCTGTCCTGTTCATAACGCAAGGCCAGTTCGGGAATTACTCACTATCACATTTCCTGACCGGCTTATTTGTGGCAGAGGTACCATGCCATGGCCAAGAAGGTCACCGGATTTGACTCCTCTGACTTTTTTTGTGGGCCAATTAACTTAACTAATTTACAGATATCCACATAAAAGGCCTGTAAATTTAGGTGACTTAAGGACAAAAATATTCGACAGTACTAACTCTATTACACCGTAGATATTGTCGAATGTAAGGACGGAGTTTTATAATCGGCTTGGGTATTGCGAAGTTCAGCAGAGCGATATCTTTAAGCATTTATTAAAATAAGAATGCTTCTGAGTGAATTTTTAAAGCTATTTTTTTATTATTAGGATTACCATTAATTTAATTAATTTTTAAGAATGTTTATGAGTTTTTTTAGAACAGCAGTTAATATTTTATTCCTAGGCTTAAGTCTAATAAAAATTCAACAACCTTTTAATTACTGTTGCTTTATTAAATACAACAGTGATTAACATGACCGCATAAAAACGACCGGGAAATCCCTGTCGCCTACAAGACGGGGATTTCCCGGTCGTTTCTTTCAATATGCTATTGTTATCATTCACTACAGGAACAAAGTAAATAATAATTTTATTAATAAATGGATAGTATATTGATGGTTTGATTTAATTTAAATTCAATATTTAATTTTATAAAGATTTATCCAAAAATCGTAAAGTTTGCTTCCTTATTCGTAAGATCGTGTAATCGAAAACATATTCGTGTAATCTTACAAATAATCGTGATCGTAAGATCTGGCATCACTGGGCCATGGGTCCTTGGGTGGTAGAAGGGAATCGCAATCTTCACGTTTCTGTCTGTCTTTATTTCGCTCAAGCCCTTGCCTATTAAATTGACATCTCTCGCACCAAAAATCTGTGCACCTGAAATTGGTTTGCAAGGACGTGTGTAATACAATAAGAGTAAAAAATTGTGTCGGCAAAATATTTCGATTGTATATAAGTTTGTTGCTTGGCAATTTTGTGAATGACATTTACAACAAAACCACGAGCCGTCAGGCGGGGGGTTTCGTAAAAAAATGTTATGAACGAAATTGCCATAAAAGCAACAAACCTGAATAAAACAAGAGAAATATTTTACCTCGAAAACGAGCCAAATTTTAGCTAGAAACACAATGTTTATTGCCAGACTTGTCAGACTGACAATAATTTGTTTCTTTAACCTAAGAAAAAATTTTCGCCGAGAAACCATCATGTTGGTTTTTTCCAGGTAAGTGCAGGTAAGAGTTTTGCCAGTAGAAAACAGGTTGTTGCCACGACATTTTTCTAGTGTTAAAGACTCTAGTGAAATAGTCAGTATAATTTTGCTGAAAGTTTGAGTATGATTATTTTCTGAAAATATTTATGCTACTATACAGCTATAAATTGTCAACGCTTCTGATTAGCTTAATAAAATAGAAATAGGTAGGATTTTTTTAAATGGTATTTTATATTATTTAAGAAAGCAAAAAGTTTGTAAATTATTTTTATGGCCAAATGTACCCTTAAAGCAATTTCATAGTAAAGGAAACAATGATAATTAATTCAAGGGTAGGCATGGTCGAGAAAAGGTAAATTAAACATCACAACTTGACTTAATCGTACACATTTAGAGAATAATCCCCAAATAAAGGAGATGGACAACAAAGGAATGCACGGAAATATCCTTGTAAATGAATAAAATGGGTGTCGGAGGCGGAAAGGTATCTGCCCTAATTAGATACGGGATTTTAATCCTCTAAGTTATTAATAGACATGCAGGCCGAATAAAATATTATCCACTATATTAAAAGAGAAAATTTTGGGGTCGTTTTAATCTCTTTATAATAAATAATACATAATTTGTATACACGTGCTAGGAGTTTGAATTTCTCGGAATAAAAGCACCTCTTGGAAACTATTCATGGATAACTCTTTTATGTGAATATCACTTTGATGTTATTCGATGATATTCTGTATTACTGGCTAAAAAGCAAAGTTTTAATACTCAATGAACTGATTACATGTGTTCTTAATGGACATTTGAATTGAACGCTAACAAATCATAACAGTTCAAGAGCCCATGTTGCCAAATGTTTTAATTGTTTGATTCAGGTAGAAATTTCACATAGTTAACTGGATACGATAGATGAGTAAGTTCTCGACTGATTGCCTGATCTACCTACCAAAAAAAGTGTTTGATTTAAAAGCCAACAAAGACCATTCCAACCAAAAAAGGTAATTAGTTTGGATTAAATACTTTTATAAATATGTATAACATTGCTTTTAAATTATTAGCTAGTGGTCCCTTTTTGATTTATTTTTAATTGTGAATAACTTAGTACGCATTTTATTTAAAAGAATGCAAGTTGGCTTAGAAACCAATGATTGTTGCAATATTTTAAATCATATTTAAGCAAGAAATAAGCATTGCGTATGGCCAGGTTTTCGTGTTTATAAATTTTGTTTTAAATAAAGTGAAAAAAAACTTTTGAAATATATAATATATAATTAAATGTTATATTGAAAGGGGGAAAAAGTGCAAGTACTTTACAGATGTATTTCGCTAGATATCCAAAAAAGGCAACCAAAAAAACTTTGAAAAGACTAGAGGAAAACCTAGTTGTCTATGGATCGTTTAAATAAATAATAAAAAATAAATAAAAAAATTATAAATTATTAATAAAAAAATAATAAATATTAAACAAAAATAATATTGGATAACAACATTTTATACAAGGAGTGCAAAATTTAAATACTATTTTAAGGCTTTTGATGTCTTTTTTTATAAATTTCGTTTTTTTTTCACAAATAACTAGTTTTTAAAAATTATTATATAGTATCCATGATAGGGTAATAATATATTAAAATGAATAAAAAAACAATATACAGGATGTTTCATTAAAAAAAAACTTTGCATTATACGCTAACACGCAAAAGTAACGCACAACCAAAAAGTATGCTCAATTTCAAAGTTTATTTTCTCGCTAACCGATAACTCGATTTGGATTTTTTTTTAATTGTTGTTTTTTTCTGTGGTAATTGCACGGTCATACAATTTCTTATTCAGATTTTAGTTATAGGCTTATACAGGGAGCAAAAATGAGAATAGTGGTTTTACGTTAAATTTGAGTCACCCTGTGGGCAGCATTACCAACACAAACAGCTACATAATGAAAGAATACTGTAGCCTTATGTTTTCCAAACATTTTGTTTTTTAATTTTACCTACCAATAATATTGCATAAGTGCTTTATAGGATTTTAATCGGGACTGCGCGGTGGCCAATTTAGAGCTCTAATATTTACTTCATGTAAATAATCATTGACGATGCACGCTGCTTGAGGTCTTGCGCTATCATGCAAAAGTAACGAAAAGTAACGCACAACTAAAAATTATGCTTAATTTTAAAGTTTATTTTCTCGCTAACCCATAACTCGATTTAGATTTTTTTTTAATTGTTGCTTTTTTCTTTGGTAATTGCACTGTCATACAATTTCTTATACAGATTTCAGTTATAGGCTTATACAGGTTACGAAAATGAAAATAGTGGTTTTACGTTAAATTTGAGTAACCCTGTGGGCAGCATTACCAACAAAAACAGCTGCATAATAAAAGAACACTGTAGCCTCATGTTTTCCAAACATTTTGTTTTTTTATTTTACCTACCTATAATATTGCATAAGTGCTCTAAAGAACTTTAATCGGGACTGCGCGGTGGCCAATTTAGAGATCTAATATTTACTTCATGTAAATAATCATTGACCATGCGCGCTGCTTGAGGTCTTGCGTTATCGTGCATTTATAAGAAATTATTCCCAATGTACGGAGTGAAAGGAACAACTTGCTCAGGCAAAATGTCACTGCTATATCCTTCGCTATTTAAAGAACCCCCCCGTAAAGATACGATATCCTTCCTTGCTGTTAAAAAAAATTAGCCCAAAATATCACAAAGCTTTCATTAAATATTATTGTTTCTAGTACGTTGCACTGTGCCTAACGCTTACCTGGCCGGCGTATAGCTCTTACGCGTCTATTGGAGCTATAATGACAAAACCTAGATTCGTCAGTGAATAAAAAGTGTTTCCAGTCCTCTATAGCCCAGTTTACATGCTCCCGGCGAATTGCAATCTAGCTCTGCGATGGTCTGCATTTAATCTAGGGCCTGCCTCTGCAACTCTGATATGTAAATTGTGATTAGAAAGACGTCTCCTTACAGTATCAATGCTTGGTTGAATATAATGAACTGCGCGTTTACGTTCTCTTAAAGCAAGCAGTCTAATATAGTGAACTTAAACAACTGTAGTTACCCGAGGTCTCCCACCGCTGTGTTCACACGCCGTGATCGTGGTTGGGCCCAGTAGGATCTTTTGGAACATGCGCTAGAGTTACTGGTTATCGGCAACTCTTTTGGCAGGCCTATTGAACGGGATCCGAAGCTAAGATGAACACAAGTCTTAACTCAAGGTGTTAGCATACCGTGCTGATGAGTGAATGACATCCTGTGCCTTAAACAGGTGTCTCCAACGGTGCCTCTGAAATATAGGGTGACCTCTCAGAGTATCTAGCCTTACTGCGGTAATGCGGGGCTCTGCCGTGGTGGACTATTACTTCCCCAGCTCTAAACAAAAAGCGGAAAGAACCGCTTTCATAGGAAATAAGTGACAAAGGTGCGATGACCGAAACGAATAAATCCGTTTTGAGAGGTACCACCCAAAGTCACAAGCAGACAAAGGTGCGCCGACCGAAACGGGTGACTCCGTTTCGAAAGGTGCCCCTGAAGTCACCGGCCCCTGTTTCACGGGAAAGGGCTAATTCATCCCGAACAAACGGGTGCTTAGAAAGGGATTCCTGAATCCAAACAAAACAGTTTTGATGGGGTAAGGCCGGAGATGCGTCCTCAGAAGGAACATCTGGTTCCTGTAACAAGAACCTGGTAGGTACCTACGTCACTAGACCGGGAGAGGAGGGCATGATGGATCTAATCGTCTGCTCGTCATACTCTCCAAGAGACAGGGACACCAGAACACATTAGAACACTGCTCGTGTCCGGTAGCGACACAAGTAAGAGGAGATGTAAGAACTCTCTCCCAATCTAATATTGGACTCATTAGAGGTCTGATCCTATTGGGAGAAATATAAAAAGGTGTAAGCCAAAATAGACCTAGCGGTCGCAGTGGAGGGCGTAAAAAGTCCACTCACTTTAAACCTACCTAAGGAGGTCTGCCTTGTCGTGGACGTATATTATAGTCATTAGTTTTCCTAAAGCATTAAACAACACGAGAAATTGTTGTATGTGTAAATCCTAATCTGAAACCGATGGCGTTGTAACTTATTCCTTTGTTATGTACCGTCACTGTTTGAACACATTCATAACGAGTCATATTTCTTCTAACACGTTCCATTGTCACAAAAAACAATAAACCAAAAATTATAAACTTAATTATTGAATTAAAGACAATAGGTACATAAGGAATTGTCAAAAACTGACACTTGCTGGTATTGTTGATTTATCATAGACTACTATACTACAAATAAGTATCCAGTCAAATTGTGATTTATTAAAGAAAAACACTGGTATAAAACTGTGCCTTTTCTTTGATATTACATATATCAAAGAAATTAAAAAAACAAAATGTTTAGAAAAGTTAAGGCTATAATGTGATTTGTATTGTATCCGTTGTTGTTGCTAATGCTCCATACAGGCTGTCTCAAATTTAACGTTAAAAAAACTATTCTCATTTTTGCACCCTGTAAGGGCCTGTAACTAAAATCTAAATAAGAAATTGTATCATGATGTAATTACCAAATAAAAAAGCTACAATTTATCGGTTAGCAACAAAATTTAGTTTAAAATTCAGCACAATTTTTGGTTGTGCGATAATTGCGTGTTAGTGTATTTTCAAAACTGTTTTTACGTAAAATTTTAAACAAACTTGCTTTTTACGTTTTCTTATCTTTACTAACAATCGATATACAAGGGTGTGCTGAAATCGTAAAAATTTGAAAAACACCCTGTATCCCCGAGACGAATCGAGTTAGCCGCGATCTATTTTAACCGTTGCAGTTGTTTTGAAAATCTAACTAGAAATGTGCCGTCAGATTTGCTCTATCTCTTGTAGTTTTCCAAACACTGTGGAAATTCATCGAAAAGCGCCAACCTGTAAGTATTTTATTGAAATCTCGTGATGATGCATATAAGGCACTGTTCTCGGTTAAATGTATTAAGTAGGATGTACCGTTTGGCCAGAAAAAAATTGTCACTGCGAACATTAATTAGCTGCAAGTGTTCTTTAGCACAACAGAAACGTAGAAAAAAGAACTAAGATTTAGAACGGGGCTTAGGTGAAAGTCGAGTTGGTTGGAAGGTGCATTAACCAAGTTCTAAACAGAAGTCTTAAATAAGTCAGCAGCTAAGACCCAATAAAATGTATTTTAAATTTGGTTTTCAAACTTATTTTTAATTAGATTAAGTTTACTTTTGTTCATATCATAATTAAAATACTTTTTACCTGTGCTTTCAAAATCTACCTTCTATATATATTTATTTTTTAAAAAAGGAACTTTAAACTTTAGTATTTACTCAGTTTAGTAATGAAAAATGACTTTCCGTATTTCTCATGGGAAATAAAATCCTCAAATACTTTATTCGCTCGAAATGAAATATGTCAAATTATAATAATGGTCAAGAACGAAGCTGCGCTTATTTGTTTTTCCTTAGCTTTGTTTTATGGTGAAAGAATTCAGCTGCATTGAAATTTAGAATTTAGAAGTTGTTATTTCTTAGTCGGTTTGGTTTCGCGTCTTGCCGTAAAAGTTCTTAAAAAAATTAAAAAATTGTTTTATATCAAAAAATTATAATTATTCCAAAATAGGTATTGGGAACTTAATATTCCTAAAATATATTATTCAGTCCAATTTAATTTTCTAAGCAGTTAAACCTATAAAAAGGGAATTATCTACTGATTGAAAATTAAAAGTGTTTAATATCCTAATAAGCTTCACTTGGTATTTTATTTCCCCCTATTTGAAATGTAATATTGGAACTTAACCCCGGTCGCCTCTGTCGATCGATGTTGTGACGTGGATGCTTTTTTTGCGGGAAAGTTTTATATTTGAATTTAAAATGCTTGTTATCCTGTTACAGTATTTTGTACAAAAAATATTTATCAAAAGCGTTATTCATGTATAAACAGTTATTTTTATATGTGCTTGTTGTTGAAACCCATTATTTATTGTTATTTCTGGAGCATTTTAACTGTGAACTAGAACATAATTTCATTTTATTGCTCAAAGATATTACTTAAAATAATTAAGAACCAAATAAAGCAATAACATTGTGTAAGCAAAGGGACAAAAGTCCTACAATTATATTTATTACGGGATAAACCCGGAAAGCAATTTCGCAATAAAGGAAATGATAATAACTAATTCAAGAGTGGGTCAGCCCGACAAAGGTAAATTATACATAAGGACTTGTTGTGATCACGAGCACTTAAAAGGAAATCCTGAAATAAAAGATAGAAAATATTATTGAAATAAAATGTGTGTCATATCTTTTTAAATGTATAATTAAAGTATGACACACCATTTTTTGTTTTAAGGTTCTTAATTATTCCTATTAAGTTCTTATTTAATCCTATTATACATTTACTTGGAACTTAAATATTTATAGATTTGGCTTAGAGAAAAAGACATTTGCAGACCACAGGTTTTTTTTAATTTTGTAACAGCCCATGAAGGCTTGTATAAAGCTCAAGTACTAGGTACCGTGGGTGCGCGATTTAGAGAAGTTTAACCCATTTTTGCCAAAGTCCGTTAACGTTGTTGAAGTACTAAAATATGCAGATATTGAATTTAACGGCTCCGTTTAGACAACGCTGTAGTGCTATCACGAGCTTTTTACAAGTAACTACTACCTTCCATTTACGCCTGGGTAATGTCATCCAGGCGGGACCTACAGTTTAACATGTATGTTGAACCAATACAAACGGAACTTGGTGTTCAGTGGCGGTCATCCAGCCAGTTACTGACTTTGCGCAGCAACTTCGTATAAAAACTTTGTTCTGTATTTAAAGACGGGAAGAGAGACAACCTGATATCTTTTGTGGACTTAGTATCTCTGTAAGGTGCTGAAATCAAATATGATCTTGATTTATACCTATTACATATGAGTTTTTAGAGAACGAAAAAAGATTAAAAAAATGATAAACCAAAACATAACCTGTAGATATAGTGAACTTTTAAGGATTACAAAATAAACTTGAAAAAAGTGTAAAACAATCAAAGAAATTAATTTACAGTCCTTTCTCTGATATTTTAAAAGAATGGGGTTTTCATATTTAGGGTCCACTTTTTACTGCACCGTTTGTTTACTTGAGCAATGTTTTGGTGTAATATTTTACCATGTTCGTCGGAAACTGCACGATAATTATAAAGGAATAACTCCACACAGGAAAAAGAAAATACAGCTTAAATGTAATATATTGTAATGGTTTGTAAGATTGGATAAGTTTTTCAAATAAACCTGTATAGTTCTCAAATTTTTGTTACCCAGGAAGTGGCTTAATATGCACTTACGCTCCATTTTTTTGATAAATGTGTTTAAATTTTTTTTCTTTAAGAATTTCTTGTGTTTGCAGCCCAACAAAAATTCATTTTTAAAGCTTTGCCTTACATACAAATTTTCGGTCCAAATAAATGAAGGCATTTATTCCTCTAATTAAGGCTTTAACAAACATTTTTATAAACCTTTGTTTTATGAACACAGAAAGTAAATAAATTTTCTGCCACACTACAAAATAATTATTAGAGTCTTTTTTTATGACCGGGTACAGTTTCTGCTGTCCCATTCGCATTAAACACAATATTTGGGGTAGCTACTACGTTGCAGACTTGCCGTTGAAGAGTCAGTACCTAGTCACCACCAGAAAAGGTTTATAGGATGGTCAAAATTATGTTGTTAATGTATTTTTTTAATTTTGTAGGTTATACGATAATTTACTGGTCAGTGTAAGGCCTACAAAGTAAGATATTTAAAAAACACAGTAGTTTTGACAGGAAAGAGTTTTATGCAGAACAGTGAATATTCACTAGTAATACCACAAAAGGTTAAAAAATTTCCGGATTTTATTTATCCCTGCGTTGTATTCGGTAGAAAACTTTTACAGCAAATTTTGTTTAAAGTAATTCTAACAATGATTTCTACTTATTGTAGTCACATGGAAATTTCATTATAAGAATTATCATAGTATGTTATTTTATTTTACATAAACGTTAAGTTACTACAACGGGCAGTTTTTATTTTGTTTTTTTTTTTAAAAAACTTTACTTACACTTTATATGGCGCCACGTGCATAACCAGCGCCGGTTGACAGATTTGAGAGCCATATTTCTTTTAATACCGATTGTAGTGGCGCAAAAATACTCTTTTAATACTCAACATACTCAATATTTCATATTATTTATAATTTGTTTTACTACAATTGGTGAAAAATACCAATTTTATTTTACAATTGTCAAAAGAAATTCTGTCATTATGTTAAAAAATTTCCACTATAATTCGCTGTTGGTTACCCACCGTAAAAAAAAATTCGATAATATATATAATAAACGACACTGTTTATTCACCGTCAACCCCAATTATGATTATTACCTTCGAGCGTATACCTACTAGAGGTATACCTGCCGCTCGGCAGTGCAAATAAGCGTCTCAGAAAGAAAGAGAAATTGCACACTAACCTTTCTCTCTTGCTCCAACGTGCTGATTGGTCTGCCCCTCAATAAGCATTCAGAGCAGAATATATATTTCTCCCATCGGCATCGACAAGTCAGCACGTTGGAACGAAAAAGGGAGGTAAGTGTGTGTGATTTTTTTTCCCTTTCTCCACGCTGTTCGCATTCCGCGGCTGTGGGCTGGCCCTCTAGAAATTATGTAAAGGTTAATACCAACTGGATGTCAAGCGAAGTATTGCACATAACTTTTTTTCCTTTCTATAAGCACCAAGAATTTATAATTGGGAATACATAAATAACATATACGAGTACATAGCCAGCACGTCATGTAAACCCCATATATATATATATATATATATATATATATATATATATATATATATATATATATATATATATATATATATATATATATATATATATATAAATATATATATATATATATATATATATTATATATATATATATAATATTTATATATATATATATATATATATATATAAATATATATATATATATATTTATATAAATAATAATATATATATTAAAATATATATATATTATATATATATATATATATATATATATTATATATATATATATATATATATATATATATATATATATATATATATATATATATATATATATATATATATATATATATATATATATATATATATATATATATATATATATAATATAATATATATATATATATATATATATATATATAATATATATATATATATATATATATATATATATATATATATATATATATATTTTTATATATATATAATTTTATTTAAATTTTAAAACCTTTTTTTTTAAAATTTTTATTTTTTTTATTTTCAGAAAAGAGGATGCAGTGTTTATAGGAAGAGGGGGCCCCTGGCGCGTCAACCTTTTTGATCTGATTTCTTGTTTTAAAATTTAAAAAATTAGTTCTTACGAGACCCAACGTTTGTTTAAAAAAAAAAAATTTTTTTTCCCCTAAAAAATAAAAAAATTTTTTCCCCAAAAAAAACCAATGGAACGTAGAAAAATTTTTTTTAAAAAAAAATTTTTAATTTTGCATTCATATTTAAAAAAAGAAAAATTCTTTTTCGCCCCCAAAATGATAAAATTTAAACCAGCCCAAAAAAAACCCCAAGTTTTTTTAAAAAAAAAGCCTTCTGTTTTTTGTTAGAATGTTAAGGGAAAAAAACAATTCCAGTTCCCAATTTGTAATTGCAATTCTTGTAGATTATTAGTCCTTTTCCCCCTTTTAAAACCTAAATTTTTTTTTACGTGCCCCTCAGAAAAAAAAATCGTTGGGGGGCCCCATGAAGTGAAAATGTCAATTCATCAGTAAAAAAAATGTTTCTTATAAAATTTTTTTTTTTATTTTTTTTTTTCCCTTACAGTTTCAAAATTGTTGTTTAAAAGATCATCGGGGGGAAAAATTTTTTTGGGGTTTTTTTTCTTTGTGGAGGGGGATCAATTTTTTCAGCACTTTTTTCCCCCGTCTTCTGCTAAAAAAAAAAACCCGTTCCAATTGTTTTAAATTGGGGAAATTTTGGTTTTTAATAACACTTGCCACTACCATAATTTTTCTCTTTTCCCCCCTTTTTTTTTTTTTTTTAGGCCCCCATTTTTTATGTTTTCTTGGGTTTAAAAAACCCAAATGTCAGAAGGTTTTAATGACTCGGTAAATAGTGGAAATCGAAAATCGGCCTGGTTAAAAAAAATTATTAAATAACCCCCCCAAATTTCCCCAACAGGTTTTCCCCCGGTGATTCCGTTCTACAATTTGAATTTTGTTTTCCCCGTTCAAACATCCATTATTAATAACTTTTAAAAAAAAAAATTTTTTTGGGCGCAAATAATCGACAAAGTACAACTATTGCTGTCAGCGTTGATCCCCAAAAAACTTTTTCCCAGAAATAAACGTATTGAATTGTTCGCTGGAAAATTTTTTTATCGATAAAAAAAGCGTGCGGCTTTTTTGGTACACCCCAAAAACTTTTTGGGGTCGTCCTATGTTCGCAGTCCCCTTTTTCCCTTTTCTTATATATATATATATATATATATATATATATATATATATATATATATATATATATATATATATATATATATATATATATATATATATATATATATATATATATATATATATATATATATATATATATATATATATATATATATATTACCATGTTAATCTGTAAAAAAAACCCCTTTTTTTTGTTTAAAAAAATATAAAAGGGAAAAATTTTTGTACATAATATCATAAAAAAAAAAAAATACTCCCAAAGAGTGCTTAAAAATTAAAAAAAATTTCCGAAAATTTTTTATGAAAGCTTGTTATTTAAAATTTTTAAGAGTTCGAAGAACGAGTGAAATTTTTTAACAAGCTTTAAAATTTCCCCCCTTTTTAAAATTTTTTTCCCAAAAGGGGGTTTTTAAAAATATTTTAGAATGGGGGGAAATTTATATTATACAAATTAAAAGGGTTTTTCAATATTCAATGTTATGCAACATAATTAAAAAATAACTGAAAGGGTTTTTTAAAAACTTTAAACTATTTCTTTATGTGTCATGACCAAATGGCTCTTTTTATTTGATTTTGACGTTTCTAATTGACAATCCCCAAAAAAAAAGGGTTTGATTGTTCTTTTTTGTGGGAAATGGAAATACCACGTTGTCTGGGAAAAAGTGGGGGAAAAATGTTTAACGGGCTTATGGAAGTTTTTTTCATGAGTTAAATAGTTTTGTTACTTGGCAAATTTCGTGAATGACATTTACAATAAAACCCGGGGTTTGCGGGTGGTTTTTTTAAAAAAGTCATGAAACAAAAATCGAAAAAAAACAACAAACTTAAATAAAACAGGAGAATTTTTTTGCCCCCAAAAAAAATTTTTTAAAAAATTTTTAAAAGACTATTCCGAGAAAACGGGCCCAAATTTTTTTGCGGGGAAAAACAGTGTTTATTGTCAGACTTGTCAGACTGACAATAGTTAACCTAACAAAATTTTGTCACTGGAAAACTATCATGTTAGTTTTGTCCAGGTAAGTGCAGGTAAGAGTTTTGTCAGTAAAAAATAAGTCATTGCTACGACACTTTGCCGGTAAAAAACCTTGCTAGTCAAAATTTAAAAAATTAGTTGGTTAGTTCTGGTTAAAAAAATTTTTTTCAAAACCCCCCAAAGTAAATTAATTTTTTATAAAAAGTAAATCTAAGGGCCCCTTCTTTTTTTAATTTTACCTTTTTTTCTTTTTTTTATATTTCTACGCCACGAGGTCTGAAAAACTAAAATTTTTGAAATAAATAAAATTTGCAAGGATAATTTTTATTTTATAATCGTTGGTTTCCTTCCCCGCCTAAACCAAAAAACCCCCAAAGGCCCTTTTTGGGAAAAAATTCAGCTTTTCCCCAAAAATTTTAAATTTTTTTTTCCGAAAAAAAATTTTTTTTATTTTAAAAAGGACTAAACTTTTTTTTTAAACTTTGGTAATTGGGGGACGGGAAAAAAAATTTAAATAATGCGGCATTCGAATAGACTTAAAGGAATAAAAAATAAATAAACCAGACTGAAAAAAAAACGTAACGGCCCTTTTTTTTTTTTTAAAGGGGGTTTTTTAAAAACCGAAAATTATCTAACAAATCAGCCGGGCCCCCTTTTTGGGGGCTCTGATTAAAAATGGGCCGGGTTTAAAAAAACACTTTGATAAAAACATTGTTAAAAAAGGGGTACGAGGGGGGATTGTTTATGAATATCAACTAAAATAGAAAATTTTCTGTTTTATTATTTTGGCGTCCCCAAGGGCATTTTTAAAAATTTAGGCGTTGGGTTTTTAGAATAACCCCAACTGGCACAAAAACATTCATTCATGCCTCTTTTGGGGGCCTTTTGGAAATTTTCTTTCTTTCAATCTGTATACTCTGTATGTATCCCAAATCCGACCCTCTTTAAAATATTGTTATCATGTCTGGGGAATAGCGTTTCCTACAACTCTTAGCATTCTCGATTACATCCAAAGTTGAGCTGTTCGTCTTACAAATGATCCCACGCTTACAGAAAAGCTCCCCTTTGTCCCCCAGCTGTAGGGGATCTGTCGCTCTTCATGGTATTTTTCCGTTCTGCTCAAAAAGCTGGCCAGTATAATTTCCCCTTTGGGAGCTCCCAACGAGCAACACTGTAAACCTTTTTTTTACAATTCAACAAATAACCCCGTTTTCTTCGTTCCTTATCCTAGTCTCCCGACTATGGAATACTACCCCCAAAAAATTTTTTCCCTTTTCCCTCTTCGGGACTGTCCCAAAAATTAAAAAAACTAAAACAAATACTAACGTACTTTGGGGGACTAAAGTGTATAGAGGGGTTTTTTTACCAGCTTAAATTCTTGGGATTTAAAAACTCCTGCGGGTGCGGTTCCTAGTTGGACATTCTAGGGATAAAGGGAAAGAACAAAGTGGAAGTTTGGGGTCTTCAAATTGGACTGTAAAAGGATAAATAAAAGTGGCACTACGTGTTTCCCTGTTAGGAGCTGCTAAACGAGGAATTATACCGACCAACTCCTTGGAGTAAAAGCCGTAAAAATGCCTATGAAAAAGGGACAGATTCCCTTCAGCTCATCGGTGGGTAAGAAAAAGCGTTTTTGTAAGTGTATCATTAATAAGACGATCTTTGAATGAATTGAATGCAAGTTTTGTAGGAGACCCAAATTCCCCGACCGGCATTTTTAAAAAGTGTCTGATCGAGATAAAAAT
>JAHBCN010016242.1:0-19773 GCA_019359885.1 Listronotus oregonensis
AGGGCCATGTCCTGTTAGAAAGTCGGTAACCAGTTTAAGTTCTTTTTTTTGAAGTTCCAGTAGCTTCTTTGTATACTTAGGTGAATGCAAATAAATCTTTTCGCCTGCCTTTGTCCTGGGATGTTGTTCCAGTAAGTCTCTTTTTGACTTTTTTCCCATGTTCTGAGTCCCCGTAGAGGTGGCCTCTGGGTGCCACAAAAGAGCTTAGGTCCATAGAATGGTCTCTGTGCTCCTTCCTTGGCGAGTTGATCGGCAATTTTATTGCCCCCCACTCCTTCATGTCCTGGTACCACTCCAGAGTAACTCTGTTGTGTTTGGCCAGTTGGATTAGAGATTGTCAGCATTCCCAGGCTAGCTTTGAAGTAAAAGTGCATGAAGTCAATGCCTTCAAAGCAGCCTGGCTGTCCGATAAAATATATAGTTGCGCCTCGAAGGCCTTTTTGGGCACATTCAGAAGCGCAAATGTCAATTGCATGGATTTCAGCTTGGAAGATGGTGGGAGTCTTCCGAGAGACTTTGATAGTCTGCATCTAGGTCCAAAGACACCAGCTCAACCCCTTGTTACATCTTGACCATCAACAGACAAGTGAGTTTTTCAGGTTTGGTGCATTCTCACTCATAGTTTGGCGGTCTTGAATAACCATTCAAAGAGCCTGGAAGTCCCACTATAGGCATCATGTCCGTGGGTTTGGTCAGAGTTCAATCTTGATTTTTTCCAAAATTTTAAGGTGACCAGTCAGGCTTGACTTTATATTTTGTTCTGATTACTCTGGAGGCTTCAGTATCGCCTCCCCTCTAAGTCCAAAGTACCTTGAGTGCCGGGTTTTCCGGTGTTAAACCCATTTCTTCCCAGTTGTTCCGTCAACGTTGTCCAAGCACTGAAACATGCAAATATTGCATTTCACAGCACCTTTTAGACAACGCGGTAGTGCCACCACGGACGTTATTTTAAATAACTACTACCTAAATGTGTCCCTCCGGCTCTGGGAATCGAACCCGGATCGCCGGGGTGGCGAGCCGAAAGTCTGACCACTACGCTACCGGAGAGACAAAAAATTGGTAACGGTTTTATTTTTAATGTTAAGTTTTATTTACAGAATATATATATTTATCATTAGGTGCCTGTAGGGGGCAAGGGAAGAAAATGTAAAAATGAAGTAAATCTAAATTAAGCAATTATCAAAATAATTTCAATTTTTTTGATAAAAAAGCTCTTAGAATTGCCAAAATGTGTTAAAGAATCAACAATTTAATTTACATTAACTCAAGTTTTACATTACCATATCATACTGGCACTGGCGCCATCCACAATCGTTATTTAAATAAAAAAAAACGCAAAAAATGGCCTGTATAAAATCCGCTAATTTTTTTTTAATTTAAACATTAAGAATTGTTAAAGCCCAACTTTTTCTAGGCTTGATAATTATATTTTAATTATTAGAACGTCAAATTGTCACTAGCTTAAAAGACATATTCTTAATTTTAAAAATAGCTTATTAAAGCTATTTAACCAAGAAGGGTATTAATAAAGGCGACTAATGATCGAGGTCATTTAATGCGCTAGCTTATCAAGCACATTTAGGGTAGAGATCATTAATAGTTGCCTGTACTATAATCGTTTATTAATAGAAAATTATGCGGTTATGCATGACTTTATATACGTTAATAATACCTACAAATAAACGAACGCCTAAAAACATTTTTTGTATTTGCCCAAAAAAAGCTATTATATGGACTCATTTCAGTCCGTAAAATATTGTTTTTGACCTATCGGAAAATACCCATTTTATGGAGAATTGTTTGCCCAGAAAGTAACTTGTTTTCGTGGTAAGCCGGAAATTGGTTATTAAGGACCGTAAAAATACTTTTGCCAGGCCATTTGTCATTTTTCTAGTCCCATTCGTCACTTTGCAGATCTATGAAATGAAATATCAGCTGGTAATTTAAAGCATAGCCGTTTTAAATAACGGTTGTTACGGAAACTAACTTTAGTTGATTGTTATAATAAGTGTCAAATCCATGTTAAGAGGATAAATAGTCCTGTTTTGATCAGTAAAATATGGATTATTCATATTTTAAAGAGAAATCGAAATAACTCAAGAAATTTTGGAAGCAGCCACAAAATCAACTAAAAATATTCTGACACATTTGAAAATTGGTGCCGATCAAACAGCGTTAAACATGTGAGTAAAAATGTCTTAAAAAATTGCCTCCTCGACGTCATGGAGCATATACTAAAAGCTGAAATGAATGCTGATATTATTTTTTTGTATATTATCGTATCGGTTGATAAAAATAAAATTGTTTATAATTATTTTTACGTTTTTAAAATAGTTTTGGTTGAAAAAGAAACAATGGACGTTACACGACCGAAAAACAGTGTTTTGACTACTTTCCGGTTTATAACGTAAATAACTATTTTGGACTCAGTTCAAATAAGTCGTCATGATAACTTATTTAATTACAACAATAAAAAGTTTAAATGTTTTTTGGAGCATAATCAAAAAAAATTGTTTGTAACACGTACAGTACCGGCCATTAAATCTTGAGTATTTTTTTCCTTTCGTAAAATAGACTTATGCCACTTTACACTGAATATAAATACCTGTTAAAAACCTAATTAAGAAACAGCTGTCCGTTGTCAATGTTTAAAAATATTTTTTTAAATGCCAAATTTAACTTTAGATCAAAAAGTATTAGTTATTCATTATATTGAGCAAAGATGTTGGCCGGAAAGGCATGTGGCAGAAGTGCTTAACATACCAAAGAGTGCTATTCATTTTGTTAAAAAAAAATTGGCAGGAAACACACTCCTATGAGAGAAGAGCTGGAAGTGGTCGCCCCAAACTATTGAATCAAGAACAAGACAATAATTTTGTTAATGTTTTGAGAAACCAACCATTTAAATCGGTAGTTACAGCAAAAACGGAAAGCAATTTTCTAGCATCGGTTAGAACGGCACGGCGAAGAATAAGGCAAATATCCGAATTGCGCTGGGAAAATATAATATTCACCGATGAAAAAGTGTTTCAGTCGTGCTACAATGGGATACTTAAAGTATGCAGGCCTCAAGAAACACGATTTGATGAAAAATATATACCCAAAAAGACAGAAGTAGTGGACGATTTTCGGTAAATGTTTGGAAGTGGCTGAGTGCACAAGGACTTGATGTATGTTATTTTATCGAAGGAAGGTTCAATGTGGAGGTGTATATAGATCTACTACAGAATATCATGCTTTCTTTTTACTGATCTTTTCCAGACAGAAATTTTATTTTTCAGCAAGATAAGTGTCCCGTTCATACGGCCCGGCAAGTCAATGAATGGATGGAAGAGCAGTGTATCAGGGTTTTACCGTGGCCCGCACGTAGTCCGGATTTAAATGTTATGGAAAATGTTTGAGGCTTATTAGTTAAAAAAATAAATAAAGAAAATGAGTTTAGACCGCAAAATGTAAACGAACTTAAGGATACAATTTTAGAAGCGTGGAATGAGTTACGAGGAAATTCGGACTACGCCCGGGCTTTGGTCCATTGGATGCCTAGAAGGCTAAACTCTGTCTTAGAAAAAAACGGGGCCTCAATAAAATATTAAATTTGTTTGGAAGTTTGTTTAAATTTATTAAATTGTTAATTAATTTTTCAGTTTGTTAGTTTTTATAAAATAAAGATATTTTCATTTACCTTTTGCTTTATTTATAGTAATTTAAAGTAAAACAAGGTAAAAGAGCGATTTACAAAAATTATCAGAAAAGTCAAAATTTGACAAATTTTTTGCCCAAGATTTAATGGCCGTCACTGTACCTAAATTAGTTTTTTGGGACTCATCAGCAATGATTCGTCCCCAAAAACTTGATTGGTACTTCTTACAAAAACATCTATTTTTGCAAAAAAAAAAATCTAGAGAGTTTGTCTTATTTTGAAACTAATTTCGGTGCTACTCCAACAGGCATATTCTAATTTGTCCTTATTTAGTTAAGTCACCTTCAACAAAAACGAACAAAAAATCAAGTCAATGGTGGTCATTTTCATTACCGACCTCTTGCATGGTAGTTAGCTGCAACGGTAACACCGACCCGTCATCATTATGATCATCATTTGGTCAGCATCACGCAATCCGTTGCCGAAAAAAGCGCGGCCTGCTTGATGGTCACGATTCTGCTGCTCGGTTGGTATAATTGGGTCAAAGTTACAGAATTGAATCATAGGCGGCTTGGCGTGGCACGATCCACGCGCCACTTTTCATTAGATGTATCGGTACGTGATGGAAAAAATGAGAGAAACGTTATGCAGTTATAAAATAGTTTTGTGTATACCAGTGGATTCTAGAATATACTTTTGGTTCATTGGCGCACCACCATTTTATTGGATACAGTTTTTGTTTATTTTTGTTGAGAATTGCATTAAAGCAGTGGCGGCTCGCTTAATACACCAAGTGAATCAGTGGTTCCACCTTAAATTTTCATCCTGATACCAGTTTTTAATTGGTAAAACATAAATATTATCCATGCCGTCTTTATATACTTAATATTATTATACCGATGTGGTTGCCACGAAAACGCAGCATTTTCTCCGCATTTTAAATACACGCTGATGCGGATGACGTATGAATTGACACAGCTAAAAGCAAATCTCATATTATCGGCTGTTTTTAAATCGTGTTTGGGTCAAAGTGCTGCGAGGTTGTATTTAAGGTTAGGTGTGTGTTTATTTAAACTACTGTTTGTTACTGATTTTTGATTTTCGACTTACTTTTTGATAATAAAACTAAATAAAAATTATTTTACATTTTCCCGTCCACGATTCGTTAAGTGTTTTCCTGGAAACAGTTTTCAAGATGGACTTATAATCATAAAAAACATTTTTAAGGGGCGAAAAGCCGACATTTTAAAAAAATAAGCTTTTATTTACATGTAGTGAAATGAAGAAAATAAACAATAAATTAAATCCATCAGTTTATTACAATACACAATTTATACTGGGTGATTGGTAAGTAGAGGCGAAAAATAAAGACCCGAATTAATTTTTTAAGTCTGAATCGAAAGCCGAAAATACTTTTGCAAATTTTCCTTCGTTTCCAAGATATTTCACTATAAAGTTTTGCCAAAAAAAATTTAAATCACATTGTGGATGTCGCTAATCTTAGTTGGCGCTTTCAAACTATTAGGTTTCTTTTGACTCGTATATTTATTATTTTCAAAAAGACAAGAAAATGGTGGTATTTTACTTGATTTTAAGTTTCCCCGAAATTACTTTAGCACAAGCATAGGTAAACAGGTATTTTTTAAACTAACATAATCTTGATGCTACAAATTTATCTTTTATACATATACAGGGTAATTCATGAGGAAATGTCAATACTTCAGGTACGTATTTAGGGTCTAAAAATAAACTTAAAAGTCCATACAAATATGAGTCCGCAAGGCCTTCGTTTCCGAAATACAGAGTGTTAAAGTTTTTTTGAAAAAAAATTCAAAATTATAAAACCTAGCTTATGTTTTGCTAAACATAATTAAAGAACAATTATTTTATTGAAAATTAAGGATACATTTTAATTATACATTTTGTTTCATTTTTTTAATTTTGCTAGATATAATAAAATCGGATGGGTCGTAATTTTTTTAAATCCAAATATCTCGAAAACGGTTGCTCATATCAACTTTTAACAAGTATACCTTTTTGACGTAAAAATTACAAAACAATTATTAAACTTACTTAAAACTGTAAGTACAGGGCCGTACCAAAAAGTTGTGATTGTTCAAAATAGAAAAAGACGTGTAGGTGGCACCCCCTACAAGTAAGAGCCGTACTAAGATTCAAATCCGTCATACCCAAAAACCAATTTTTACTCCGATACTTACATTATCATAAATTTTATTTAAAAAATATAAAAATTTACTAAAAACTTTAACACCCTGTATATCGGAAACGAAGGCCTTGCAAACCCATATTTGTATAGACTTTTATATTTATTTTTGGACCCTGAATACGTACCTGAAGTATGACTTTTTATAAAATATTTTATATATTATTATTATATATATATATATATATATATATATATATATATATATATATATATATATATATATATATATATATATATATATATATATATATATATATATATATATATATATATATATATATATATATATATATATATATATATATATATATATATATATATATATATATATATATATATATATATATATTAAAATATATATATATATATATATATATATATATATATATATATATATATATATATATATAAAAAAAAAAAGAACAATGGTTGGGTAACTTCTTTGTCAAGACCAAGTTAAATTTGAGGTCCAAGTTCATCTTATGATGATATCTTTATTCCATCATTAAAAAGTCCATCTTCTGCATAAGTACCTTATTATTCTTAAGAATATGCTTTAGATTACATCTTGATTTACTTAGACCTCCTACGTTTAGGTTTATTGTCTATAAACACATTATACCCACTCTAATAATAATTAGAAATTGTCGTTATAACAAGAGAAAATATTAAAACATATATGTTTTTTATTTTAAGTATTTTTTTAAAGTAATGGTTCATGTAAAAAGTTAAATTCGAAATTTTAGTTATTTGTTTTACAGTTATTTTAATATATATTAATACAAAAACATATTTTCTAAAAAAAAAAGGTTGCTTAGCTAAAGTTAAATAAGATGAGACATGTGGCTAAGTATACGTGTAGTTAGTAAGTAAAATGGTAAAAACTTACGTTTTATCACTAAATTATTATCATTGCAGACGCTTAGTATTTAAAAGTAAACATTTAACATTTAATTAAATAATTTTTAAATATCAGGAGGATTCAAATATAATCCAGAATTTGGCCGTCACTTTTTCTTTAACTGCAGTTAGTATATGACTTTTCCATTTTTTATCTTTTGTCGCGTGTGGACACCGCCAGTGTACACCGTGTGCCATTGGGCTTGGTTTGAAAACCACGTTCAACTGTAGGTCAATTCTAAAGGCCATTACCTACACGTCAATTGGGGTAGTTCAGAGCTAGTAAAGAATTCAACACGTCGGCATCGCTATATTTGTTCCATATTTAGCAATCTTGAAGATGTTAATCAAAAGAAATATCTATTGCAAAAATACTGTACATTAACTTAAAATTAAAGAAGGTGCTTAACAATACAAGTTACCACTATACCTTTACAATGTGGAATGAGAGACTAAAATTACCAAAAATTAGGTATCACCTAAATTGCCATGTGACGCCACCTACATGGGATATGCCATAGTCTCTTTCTCAGGCTACGGGGAATACCTTTTTTTGAATCCCTTTTATATACCCCTATTACAAATGCAGCCTTTTACAAGTAAGTATAAGAAATATGTTAACAACAACTGTAAGAAATTTTAAATTTTTGTGTGTTTTCACAACAGATTGTAACCATTTTTTTAATAGGCTAACAACTACTTACACTTAGAAAACAACAAAGTTTTTATCAAAATCGGTTTAGTTGTTTTTATAATATCGACAACGATCCGTATAATATAGAATTATAGATCATTGATATCGACTAAAACGTGTAGGTGTAATGGCCTGGCTTAGTGATACGATCTACGATTGTGGGGTCAAAGGGGAAATATCTCAATTCTAGTGCATTTAAGAAAATTACAGAGCCCCACAAGAAAAAAGTTAAAGGTCCGAAAGACTTGACCATGGTATCTTTATGTTTTTGGTTTCGCTGAATCCGAATCCTGGGTCAGTTTGACCCTGTCAGGTCAAATGCATTTCAAGGTCAAATCTGCAAAATTGATCGCAACTAAATTTGGAGAGTGTATACTTATAAACTGAATATGAATCCTTGATCAGTTTGACCTTACCGGGTCATGGTCAAGAGATATTTTAAGTTCAAATCTGCCAAATTATTATTTTACAGATTCTACCACAGATTCGAACTCAGCAACCTCAAAAACATAAAGTTAAATTTGATTACGAATAATTTTGCAGATTTGACCTTAAAGTGCCCTTGACCCTGACCTGATGTAGTCAAACTCAAAAACATAAAGTGAAGTCTTTAGGACTCTCATCATCATAATCAACCATTTGACAATGTGACTCGTATTTTATCGGCCAGTTTATAAAATGGCTAAAAGCACTAGCCGTATTATAAAATAATTTAAACTAAACGATAGCCATTTTAAAAAACGGCGGAATTTACTATGTGGCTACGACATATACACTAAATTAACAAACAAAAAAGTAATCAAAGGTAGATACGAAACAAATAAAGGGTATATATTTTTACCAGATACCAGCAAAACCACCAAATATAAAACTTTATCCAAATAAAAACGACGGCTTTCCTGGCACCGACCTAAAGAAAATGTAATGCAAAATGTAATTTGCTTCTTACCTTCCTTTGACTTTGAGCAATAAATGTCTATTTTATTTTTACTTAATTTTGGCTGCTTCTATACTTCTTTATGTGTCTATATAAAAATGTAATTTTAAAAAAAACTTGAATTGTGGGAAAAACGCTTTAAAGATTTGAACACTAGAAATTTGTGTTGAACCTCTATAAAGAAGTTTTATCTTAAGAGGTCCTCTATCTAAAAAATCAAATTAAAAAAAAAATAAAAATAAATCTTAAACGTTAACCCGCACCCTTAATAAACTTAACGGCTTTCAAGATATTCTTATTTTAACTTCCTGGTACAAAAGAGGTTACATTAAAAATTAATAAAAATTATAATTTTAATATAAAAAAAATTAAACAAAGATTAAATTCATATGTTTAAGCAAGGGGTGGACACACAATTTTTTTTCACACCCTGTATCCTAAAAATAAAGATTTTTTGGAGCCATGTTTATTATTTTACATTGTTGTCATATTCTTGGCAAGGGAATCTTGCATTAAGAAATGAAATATGTTTTTTTGAATCATCCTGTATACAGGAATGTTCCTTAATGATATGCGAATATTTAAGGGTGTGAATCCACATGAAAAATTATTAATGATAGTATGCCTTATAAGCTATGGTCCAAAAAATGTCCCGTTACGAAAATACGGGGTGTTAAACTTTTAGGAAAAAAATGAAAATTAATTAATATTATCGAAACCCCTAGAGATATCTCAGTGATATTTAACACGTAGCTACAGTTGATGAAAAGGCATATTTTTCAATACAAAAACTATTTTCAGCTTTAACAGTGGCGTGCGTACGGGCACTGACTTCGATATTTTTGAAGAAAAAAATGGTACGCCAATGATTTTTTTCCAAATAAAAAATATTTTTGAATTTACCGTTTATTTTAAAATATAAGAGCTTTCTTAAATTGTTTTTCTGCGAAGCACCGTTTTTGAGAAAAAAATAAAATAAAAGAGTTTTTATTTTTTTTCTCAAAACGGTGCATCGCAGGAAAACAATTTCTAGGAAAATTAATCAAGAACAAAATTTTGCAATAAATCTAGTTGCCATGGAATATGTCACTTGCCTTTTACATTTGACATTTTCTGTAATTATCTGTCGTTGAAGTTGTGTACTGTGAATTATTATTTTATTTTCAAACAATCTTGTTAAAAATGGTAAATTATTCAAATGCAGAAATGGCTGAAATGCATTACGTATATGGCCTCGCCGATGGTAATGGAGAGCAAGCCAGACGTATTTATCACCATCCCAATCGTGCTTTGCTAGATAGTAGAACCTTTTCTAATATTCATCGTCGTCTTGTTGAAACTGGTAGTGTTCGAAGAGGTACATCTGAAGATAGACCTCAAAATGTGAGAACACCTGAAATTAAGGAAGCGGTGCTGCACGAAGTTGAAGAACATCCTGGAACGAGTACGAGGAAGATCGCTAGAAACTTAAATATTTGGCACCAAATTGTCTGCAGAATTTTAGTGGATTATTTGTTATATCCGTACCATATTTTAAGAGTACAGGCATTACTCCCAAGAGATTTTCCAAGGCGTGTGACCTTCTGTCAGTGGTATCTGCATAATATTGCACAAAATCCGCAATTTGAAACATACATTTTGTTCACGGACGATGCTAATTTTTCAAGAAATTCCATTCAGAATTTCCACAACAATCATTTGTGGGCTGAAGAAAATCACCATGCCGTAACCGAAACCCATTTCCAACATCAATTTTCGATTAACGTATGAGCAGGAATTGCTGGTAACCACTTTATTGGCCCATTTTTTCTCTTACCTTAATTTCCTTCAAGAACAACTGCCGTTGCTGCTTAAAGATGGTCCGATAGGAACAAGAGACAATATGTGGTACATGCACGATGGTGCACCAGCACATTTCAGTGTAGTGGTTCGCAATTATTTACAAACTGTTTATCCAAATCGTTGGAAAGGCCGCGGTGGGCCTCAAGAATGGCCACCCGACCTCAACAGCTTAGATTTCTTTTTATGGGGCCATATTAAGACGCTAGTCTACGTAACTCCCATTAACACTGTAGAGGAATTAAGAGAAAGAATAGTTGCCTGTAATAGAATAAAAAATACTCCGGGAATATTTTAACGTGTACGCGATTCCATGAGAAGGAGAGCGGAAGCATGCATATTAAGCGAAGGGAGTAGAGTTATGATTTCTCGAGTTATAATTTCTCGGGTCTCGAGAATTCTCGGGTAATTTTTGGGGGTTTTTCCCGGGTTTTCGAGAAATTTACAAATTGGTGTAATACACTTTGTAAACCGTCTGAACTCAGCTAGAGTCGAAACACTAATGAACGTGTTTAAAAGGGGCTAACCAAGCCCGAAAAAATTTCCCCGTTTTTCTGTAAAAAAACCCCAAATTTTTAGATCAAAATTAAATGAAAAATAATTTACGAAATGACTTTATTGTCAGAAAAGTTCAAAAATACATAAAAATAAAATTCATGATAACAATGGACATAGATAGAAAAAAAGAATTAACAAAAATAAAAGTTTCTAAAAAAAAAACAATTTAAAATTTTAAAATCAATCTTTTTATAAAGATTTTCCTTTTTCATAAGACTTAATTCTTTTCTTTAATGAATTTTTGGCAGCAGTTTTCACTAGAAAGACGAATTAAACACACTGCATTTAATGCCCACTGGAAATTAATTTTTGCTTTTTTTTTTAACGTCGGTAACGACTGAAAAAACTCTGAGTTTCCTTATGTGGGGCAACAAATACATAATTGACATTTATTTATTTCCCCTTTGTATTTTGTGGACAACAACCACAAAATACGAAAGGGCAACAACATGCAGAGAGATGCTAAGAGCAGTTATCTGTAATTCCCCGAAACCCGATACCACGAATTAACCCGTATTAGTTAATCAGCGCAACAAGAAGCAATTTTTGAAAAGATACAATGGTCAAACCTAACCCAGGGATAAGGATTTAATGGTAATTTCATTAGTAGTCCATTTAAATTAAAATTAATAAATTGACTGAAATTCTATAAATTAACTGAAAAAAAACCAAAGTTGAAAATTCCCTAGATATTAGATAAAATTTTTTTTTCCCTTTTTTAGAAAAAAACCCAGAACTAGGGAATAATTTTTAGGTTTGGCTTTTTGGTGTATTACCACTTTTATTGTATTATGTATAAAACGACCCCCAGCGATTGCCCGGGGGGATCGGCGAGATAAAGGGGGGCCACTGCGCTTTGGCCGCCGCCCCGCCGCCGCGCGTTAAAACAAACGGCAAACGCAAAAGTTTTATTTTATAATTTCATAGCTAAATATGATTTTTATTTGAGTTTTTGAGCTTTTTCCGGGAAAGCCCAAGATTTCGGGGAATTCCAGCCGAGAATTCCCGGGAATGCAAAACCAAACCAGAACTACCACAACCGTGGAGACAAAGGACGAAGACGAGGCGATAGTTTGATCACCCTGTTGTAGCCGAGGTTTAAACGTCCCAGACACGATTAAATTTAAAAAATAGTGTCTAAAACAGAGTTTGCAAAACTTAAAAAATTGCAATTTTACCAGTACTGTGATAATTTTATTTACAATGTGAATTAAAAACTATGTATTTTTACCAGAACAGTCGATCAGCGTATGACTTAGGTACATCTTTGGGAGACATCTGGACAAATGGTGCATAGAAAATAATTTTCCCGGGAAATATATATTTTAAAAAAATGCACAAAGTGCAGAATTTTTAAATTTACTAAGTAAATGTAAATCGCATATGTTAGAACTGACTATAAAAATAAAATAGTTCGGGATGCGGAACGTATAACAGATAAAAAATTAAGACATATAATCTTAAATGATTTTCACACGTTACCAACAGGTGGTCATGGGGTGTACAACGCATGTACAACAATATAAGGAAACGATATTTTTGGGCAGGTCTCAAAAGGAGACGTAAGCCACTTTGTCAAAAAACTGTGATAATTGCCAAAGGTATAAGCATTCAAATCCGAAGAAGGTACCAATGGTAATAACAAGTAAGCTAAATCCATTCGAAAAGGTTGTACTTGACCTTGTAGGCCCCACCTGAGGATAGCCAAAAAAAAAATACATTTTGACGCTTTCCCGTGCGACTTAACAAAAATTTGTGGAAGGATATCCAATAGAGGATAAGGAAGCTAAAACAGTAGCAAAGGCATTCGTAGAAAATTTTATACTACGATATGGGATACCTTGTGAAATCCTAACGGACCAAGGTTTGGAAGTTATGTCTAGCACGTTTAAGGAAGCTTGTAAACTATTAGGGATCCAACAGTTAAATTCTACAGCATACCATCATGAAACGCTTGGGGGTCTGGAAACTCACATAAACATTTGGGTGCGTATTTGCGTATGCAATTGTCAAAATATAAAGAAAGTAATTGGAGCGACTGGGTATCGTATTGGTGTTTTCATATAACAACACGGTAAACACCTCAACACGCTATACACCATACGAGCTTGTATTTGGTAAAATAAGCAAAATCCCGTCAAACCTTACTAATCAAATCGATCCTATTTATAATTTTGAGGATTACCCATTTGAGTTAAAATTTAGATTGCAGACTGCGTGGAATGACGCAAGAAATAACTTAATTGTCTCAAAAACTAAGCGTTAACTCCAATAAAAGATGCAATAGCTATAATTATAAAATCGGAGACATGGTCCTAATAGAAAACAAAAATGTAGAAAATAAATTAGCACCTTTGTTTAAAGGTCCATTTAAAATTTTAGATATTAAGAATACCAATGTAGTTTTAAATGTAAATAATAAGCCTAAGGAGGTACATAAGAATATTATTAAACCTTATTTTTAAGTTTTAAATTGTACGTAGTATATAAGATAGTAGAATAAAAAAAAAGTTCGGGGAAAACTTTTTTTTTCTAATTTTTGGGGGGAAGGTGTAATGGATTCATGGAAAAAGGGCCCAAGGACATAAACTTGAAAGGTTAGTCCCTAGTACTTGTTAGGCATCAGTCTATTGCACGTATCAAAGCCATTGCCCGTGAAGGTTAAAAGAGAATATTTTATGTTATTTTATTATTTAAATTAGTTTATATAAAAGACTGATATATTATTGTAAACTGTGTATAGTAATTGAGTTTTTTTAAATGTTTAAATATGTATATAATAACTTGATTTAGACACAGAAAGATTAAGATACCATAAGATACCATGAGATACGTTTAGATACGATTAGATATATTTAGACGCAGTAAGATAAGTTTTATACCATTTTTATATATATTTATATTAAAGT
This sequence comes from Listronotus oregonensis, assembly GCA_019359885.1. NCBI lineage: Eukaryota > Metazoa > Arthropoda > Insecta > Coleoptera > Curculionidae > Listronotus > Listronotus oregonensis. The sequence goes on from JAHBCN010016242.1 coordinate 13,705, forward strand.
ATGTTTATACAAAGTCTCTTGTTTGACTTCTTGACGTGTACGATACTGTCAAACCAAGTGCAAGCAGAAGTACACTACATCATTATTCTTGGTAAGACTTATTTCCAAGAAACGTGGTTACTTAAAAAAGTTTTAAAAAAATATGATAATCAGTATTCAATGACAATACCAAATTTCGATGCTCTTCTGTAATAAAAATAGTTCTGATTTTATTCCATGGAAATGCATTTGTTGAAGGAGGTTTCTCAATTAATAAAATAGTAGAAAATTTACAAGAAAAGTCATTGATTGCTCAAAGAACAGTTTACACGCAATTTTAAAGGTGGGCGGAGTGTCAAAACTTAATAGTAACAAAAGAAATGTTAAGCTATTGTCGTTGCTCTAATCGAAAATAGAAGCAAGCTCTAGAAGAAAAAAATCACTCGAAATTTGAAAATAAAAAAACCCGAAAAAATGGGAAAAATTTGAAGCTGATATAAAGGAACTGGAAAATAAGAAAAAGATAATCAACTTGATTGTGCTTCCAAACTCGCAGAAATTAATGAGGGTTGCCCCGTTAAAAAATAATACCTTAACCTGCTAAAAAAGGTTTTTTTTGTAGTGTTCAAAGCACGACATGCACTTTCTAAACTTTTAGTGCTCTGTTATCTAATTGTTTTTCCTTCTTAGTAATTTGTAAGCTAAGACCATACGTTTTTGGGGAACGGTTAATGCACGTTTTTAATTATACACGGTCTATATTTCAGGAATTGTAGAAATTTCAAGAATATTGGTATTGATTTCAATTTAAAGTTTTTAAATGTTTATGTTCTTGTTATTAACCATTACAAAGCTTAGTTGTTTGTGGAGCTGTGTTAATTTTTAAAGCAGACAATAAACTGTGCTTTAATAGTAAATGTATTTTTTAATTCTTCAGAATGAGCATATAAAGATAGGACTGAGTGACAATAAAGAAGTTGTTTACGTAAAATCTATTTCTCTAAAACAAGCTGCGCTGCGAGCTCGGCCTCTTACGCACTAAGTAGTTACATTACAATATCAAAATATAAATTTATTTTTCATTACCCCAAAATGGCACAAAAATTCAAAGTACTCAATTTAAAAACATTTATTATTTTTTACAGCATGTGGTTTTAGAGTAGTTTTTCTTTTCTTTGTCAATTTCCAGTCCAGAGATAATTACAGAAATATTTTAGACCATCTTATCAGGATCGAGTCTAAAAATTCCGAGAGAAATTCACCTAATATAATCAATTTAATTTTACGGTAAAGCCCTTTTTTAGTCATGGAATTTTGGAATCGATTTAGAAATTTTAGTGGGAACCTGAATTTAGTCTGTTCTCTATGTTTCCGTATGTTCCCAGACTCATTGGTTGGGACATATCCCTGCATTTTATTTTCGGTTACCTAAATAATGCCCGTCTTTAGATTCACATCATCATGTCATATTGATCCTAAAAAATATTAGTCATTCTACACTTTCCAAATCCTTCTTCCATGTTATCTTAATATGTTATATATCCACACTTCTTCACAATTGAAAGGGTTTTTTTAAGTAAACTTGCCACATGATATGATCATGCACCTTCGATTTTATGTGTTCTGCGAAATGTGTGCCTTTGCCAAAATTATAAAAATGTCATGATTTAGTACTTCTAAACATTGTTAAAGAGATAGGGATGGCCAATGAGTTAAATAACGGCGGTACTTGCTGCTTAGGTTTTATATCACCTTTGTGAGCAGTCCCGGAAAATAAAAAAACGCTTAACCTTGACTGGCCAAAGCTGTTTCGTACATTATAACTATTTGCGACATTTCGTTTTTATCTTGTTGTTTACACTAAGATAAAAAGTCGGATTTAGCCACAGTTTTAAGTAATTTATCTAAAAATGGATTATCTATCTAGAAATTCTTTTTAACATAAAATTTTATTATTTCATATTTTTAAAAGGATAGTTATTATTAAGAAAAAGAAATATGGGTGCATTATAAAAATGTCAGCACATCAAAGTTAGTAATATTTTTATTGTAGCAATAGCATAGGAAACCAACCAAAGGCAGTTAATTTTGGGCATACGGCTGGTTGGTTCACAATTTTGCTTGTTTTTTGTCTTTTTCTTGTTGTGGCTGACTTTCATTATCAAATACGAAGATGTGGGCTTTAAATCATTATCATTCTAATTCGCCCAAAAGTCAAAGTCAAATATTCTTTTACTGTTATAACAAAATTCTAGTTAATAAAGATTATACAAATTAACATTTCTAAAATACCAACAATTTAACAATGATATCAAACTGAAAATACATACAATTCAAATTTAAAATTATTCCTAAATACAAACTGAATTTATTTGAACACTAAAGATCCTACAGATTTGTAAACTCGTTTACATTGTTCGTTTTGTTTGTACAAGTGTCCCTTTAAACTTTCAGCAGTGCAACAGCCATAATTAGTGGTTGGAAGCATTTTTATTATCAATAAAATTCCGATAATCTAATTTTATTTAGTCCAAAGTTAACAGAAATATACAAATAGAGAGACAACAATCATAAATTAAAATTTTTAATTATTAGTGTAATCCTATAAAATTTAAAAGCACACTAACAGGAACACAAAAATATTGGCGTCAATTTAAATAAAAGAAAACAAAACAACCGTGCTTTAGTTAATAAAAAAACAATCAAATGTATCAGTGTAGTACTCTGCAGGTAGTAGTATGCTTTATCCACCAATAGGCGTTTTATTTTATTTTTAAATAATCTTAAGGATATAATGGTTCTTTGAGAATGAGGGAGGTGATTGTAAATCTTCGTACTTTCATAAAACAAAGAATTTTTGTAAGGGTAGTTTTCGGAATGCGGAATGGTAGGTTTCGATTTCCACGCACTGTTCTAAATTGCCTCATTAGGCGTATTGGACTTCTTGTGTACAAGAGTATTTTTTTGCCATTTAAATCAAGAAAATGTTCGTCTACTGTGCTATTAACGCCCGGACTAAAGCATGGAAAATTTTCGGAACATGTATTTGGAAATATTTGGAAATATAAGGATAGAATTTCGGGAAACTATGAAAGTATTGAAAATATAAAAAATAAAACTACGCAACTAAAAAAATCAAGGATTTAATGAATGCTTATCATAGGTAATACCAGCAACAGTTAAATTTGGCCGGATTTTGAGAAAAAAGAGTTACATTTCCGAAGTATTCAAACGAAAACATATCTGGCTCCAAATCTATGCACTAATGGTATTTGAAGATGCCAATGAAACAAAGTTAAAAGCAAAATAATAATTAACAACATAAAATACAGTCACACCGAGGTCATGACGACACAATTGATAGAACCGTAAACTTACTTCGATTTTTTTTAACAGTAACTTTTTCCCTATCTGATAGCAAATTTCGATTTTTTATCAAAAGAAAACGTGAAACCATTAATATAAATAAAAATTTAAGTATTAAAAATACAAAGGAAATAGTGATATTTAAAAAGTAATTATATACGAACACAAGACACTAGTTGTGCATCAACTTCTTCTAAAGCAAGCAATAGGCAACAAGTAATAATCGGTGAATTGCGAGATCGGAGATTTTATTATTCGTAACGTGTAAGTATTATACATACTTTTTCGAAATTATTTTTTTAGTGTAAAATTTGTACTACACAAAAGCACAAGACATATACAAAATTTTGTTTGATGGTTTAAAATCACATTCCTTTTTTGAAATTTCCAACATATCCAATATTTCATTTCCATGGAAATACTTTCCATTTACAACACTACGCCTGACAGATTGATGCTAATACTTGTTCCCTTTAAGGAGAAAAATATTTGGACAACCAAAAATTTAAGTTTTAAAATTGTTTATATTTTTCTTATTTCTGTCTGTTTAGCAATAATAGATATATTTACAAACTCTCCAACAAAACTGTTACGAATTCGTAAAAACATAAATAAACATAAAACTTGATTTTTACTTATCTAAATGACCCTTCCACAAAGGGTCAACAGGTATCCGTATCAGCCTGTTCATGTCGGTAGACGAACATTTTCTCGATTTGTCGAGCACGATTATCAGTTTAGATCAAAAGATATCCAAGGAATTCGACAATTACATAAAAAATAGGACATTTTGCTTAAAAAGGACTAGGCCCATTTCTAGCAGTTTTTCTTTTCTGGTCAAAATTATTTATTAAATCACTCGCATCTTTTGAAAGTATAAATATGTTCTCTATAGTTTTGTGGCGGATTCATATTTTAGTATGTTTTGTAGAAGTTGGGCGTACTCGCCTTAAAATTTGCTAGAAAATGGAACGACTTTGTCCAGGTCCTGTACAGCGAGCTGAGCCTGCTTCAGCTGTATTGGACTTCTATGAACTTGCAGATCGCTCGCAACAAAAAAAGAACAAAAATCAAGAAAAATTCAATTTATACTTCGGTGGTAAGTCGGCCACCATTGTCAAGATGAAATTAAAAGAAAAATAAAAATGAAAATTTAAACTAAATTTTAAGAAACCTTGCTTAAGAACTTAGGAAATTCTGCAAGCTTTTTACTGTTTGCGAGGTTTTGTCATAATGATATTAGTTTATTTAACTGGCATATTTTTAATTTTTAAAAAGACAAAAAAGGTGGTATGGGGTGTTAATTGATTTTAAGTTTACCAAAATTACTTTCAGCATCAAATAGTAATTCATGTGTTATTTAAATCAACAGATATTGATGTCATACATTTATTCCTTATTTAATAAATGCACTTTCTTTATTTTACGTCTTTTTGAACAAGTTTTCATAAAATGTTAGAAGCATTTTCAGTTTATTATGTGGTTGTTATCAAATGCGTGTTGACAGATTTTTGATTTGAAAATTTTGTGTTTTTAATGTATGTTCTATGTTCTGGATAATAAAAGTATAGTTAAAAAATATGAACCAACCTAAAAACAACAAAAGCTTGCCTATACGATCGCCCTATATGGTCAGACTATTCCAACATTTTACAACAAATATAAGTACTTTATTTATATTAAAAACAATATTTTGCAGGCTGAACCTCTACGTGTAGTTGTCACAGGCGCTGCCGGCCAGATCGCTTCATTTCCCTTCCTGTACATGGTAGCCAGAAGGAGATGTGTCTTCGACTCCAACCAACCCCTTGGCTCTTGTATTTGCTTGACATTCCACTCATGATGGGCGTCCTCGGCTAAAGCTATGGAATTGGCCGATTGCGCCTTGCCCCTTTTGCACGGGGTCGTTCCAACAGACGATCCCGTTGTGGCTTTCAAAGATGTATCTGCTGCGTTTTTGGTTGGTGCCATGCCCCGTAAACAAGGTAGGGTACCTAGTTTATATATATTAACCTTAAAAAAATAATAATTTCTTATTTAGAATAGTCAGTTTTTTTTACAATAAGATAAGCCATAAAAAAATATGGACACTTAACCTATATTGGGTTAATGGGTCTTGTAAAAAAAACACCCACGGAATTGACGATTTTTAAAGTTGCAATGTAAAATATACTTTGAATAATAGTATTTGAAACAAAAAACATTGCAGATAAAGTAGTTTTCACCAAGAAAATCGCAATTGAAATTATAAAACTTGGTCATTATTTGATATTTTATTTCAAATATTTACGATTTACGTGTAATAAGACGTTTACAGTGTTGTCAAACGGAAATATTATTAATTTATAATAAAAAAATTGCCACTCTCATTAAGAATATTTTCTTTAAATCAAAAATATTTGAAATTCCAGCCGGTTACAAATATAATTGGGGAAAATAAAATGCCGTTTTAACTAACCAGAACTAACCATGACCGACCAGAACTAAGGGCTTAATAACAGGGTCTTCGCAACTAGTGAAAATCTTAGCACTGCATACATAATATAATATACATAAAAAATATAAATATTTTAAACACTATTTATACATATCACGTATCACGTAAAAAAGAAATATCTTTATAGGTAAGTTATGTATTTCTAGTTTAGAATTTTTTATTATCTTTTTCAAATTTTAAATAAAAGACATGAAGCACTGCTCAAAGTGTTTCAAAAATTATGAACT
>JAHBCN010016243.1:0-19738 GCA_019359885.1 Listronotus oregonensis
ATTATGGGGCTCCAACATTTTTGGACATAAAAATCGAAAAATAGAGATATTGACATGTTTTTTTCATTTTGTTCTATTTTACGGCAAATTTACGAATCTTTTAAGAAAAAAATCGGTGTTAATTTTTATTTTGAAATAAAAAAAATGGGTATTTTCAAGTTTTTCGTCAATAAAATGCATCCAGTTAAGTTTAGCAATTTCTAGTGATTTGTTTCGTATTCTACGTGTTAAAACAAATAATCTAATTTTGGAATTTTTAATCGAAAAATTGACATTTTTTGTTTTTTTGTAATTTTTTTTTCGAGTGAACTTTAAAAATAAAAATATTTGACAATTTAAAAATCATATTGATTTTCCACCACAAAAAAGTGGAGCCGCGCTTCTAAACAACTACCAAATTTTAAAATACGTTTTTTTATGTTACTTATTAGTATAATTTTTTTTTGATGCTATTACCATTTTTTGAGAGAGAAAGGGCCCAACAAAGATCATATTGCAGGGGCTCCGGGCTTGCTTGGTATGTCACTGAGGAATGCATGTTTTAAATATATTAACTTTATAGTTTTAAAGCTATATGCAGGCACATAAAAAATTAATTACCTATAACTGGGAACAAGTTTGTATAAATTCATAATATATATTTATGTATTTTTTGTCAAAATGAAAATGGTGATATCTATAATCTATTCGTTTTCGATTGAAAAAACACTTAAACAAAAAATTTATTGCATTACAACAAAATATTTTTTCCCCTTGGTTCAACAAGCCAGTAACTTACTAGTTGTTTTTATCAATCGAAGATGTACAGATTATAGTTTAAAATGTTATTAATCAATAGTTTGTTCTGTGGATAAATAAAGTGCAGGGTGGTTCAGAACTTATTAAAAATGTATGCCTACATTGACGTTAAAGAATTAACTCGATAACAGTAAAAACTTTCAATATATTTTTAATAATTTATTATTATAATACTTTTTTATATGGATTTTTGCCGATATATGTAATTGAAAGGTTAAACGACCATTATTAATATTTAACTGGAATTTATTCTATACTCTTTTCATATAAATTATTTCGGACTTATTTGTTCGATTGTGTGCAAAGTTTTTTGTTTATTTTTATTTTTTTTATTTGGTAAAAGTTGTCGTAATTGCGCAAGTTTATGCCAATTCAGTTAGTTGACATGGTATAGTATGATTAAAACCTTCGCCTTTTATTTGTTTTATTTTTTTATGGTTCAGAATCACGTAAAAAATTTAACATTTATAACGAACTTAAACCGAAATCATAGAGCGTCGTACGGAAAATCTCTCAACGCTGTTTTGTAGAGCTTAAAAAGTGGCCATAAGAAAGTGTCTTTTGTTTTTCCATATCTCTTTAAATAACGACAGAAAAATATAAAAACGAAATCGGCAAATTTCGGTTTTTCCCGGATATCTCCGGAAGTACTCGGAATTTTGCAACTTTCTAAAGCGAACATGGTTAGTTACGCAAATACACAACTTTGCCATAATTTAACCGAGTTCGTATCTCTTACGGTTTCCGAGATTCCCATGCATGCACTCGAATCTGTGGCACCCTGTATATATATTATGTAAAATTTGTCAAATACTTCCATCTGCATACCCTGTAAACGCTAACCTACTAATATATTTGTTACAAATATATAGTTCTGGTAACCAATAATATTTTAAGGCACAGTAAAATCATATTGTGTTGTTATAACCCAATTAAAATAAATTTTACTGCAGTTTTATGGATTTTTTCTCCTTGTAAATTTACAGTTAAGATAAACATAGGAAGTAATAAGTTAAGTACACTTAGTATTCCATAATATTGCTGTGTAAAATAGGTTTGCTTACCAAACATAAATAATTTTATTGCATCAATTTATTACGGCTTTGTAGGATCACAGTATCATTGTCGTTGAATGTCACTTAGAAAAATATGCTTGAGAAAAGTGCCTACTTTATGATAGTACAATGAATAGTCAGGCTTGTCTCTGTTCAGTTTAATACTTGACCTGTGAAAGAAACTCTTTATTTTATACACATAAAAGAATCCCTTTAGCCCATTAGACTGTTCCTCTTTTTAAGTTTTTTGTCGTTCCTTGATATTTTTGTTTTTTTTTGTATCTACTGTAATATGCTGAACTCAACTGTAAGCTCAGTTTATACCTACCACTCATGAGTTTTTAGAGAAGAAAAAAAGAATGTAAAATATGAAACACCCAAATAATAAGCAATATAGTGAATTTCCAAAAATAAAAAAAAAATAACTTACACAATATACTTTATTTTCAATTGAAAAAAGCCACTGCCTATATCTAATACGCAGTGGCGCCTCTGAGATTTCCAATTTGTTGCCTTTTTCAATTGTATTTAGAGCGATCATGTTTGAGGCTTTAACAGTAGTCCGCTAACATGTTGGGAGTCCATTTACCACTATACTCCCTCTTTATTTTGGCAGTTTGCTGGTGAAACCATCATCTGAAATTGCACCTAAATTGTCGGAAAGGAATTCCAAATCGGAATGAAGAAAAAGCAGCTTAAGTGACAGGTTGCAACCTAACGTCTTGTAAGATTGGATAAGTTCTTCAACTAGATCTGTGTAGTCACCGATTTCTCGGTATCCAGAAAGTTGGTACATACATTTCTGAAGGCTGTCCTGGTGATGCGACTCGAATAGGATTTTGTGACTTGAGTCACTCGAGCAATTTACTACCTCACTCAAGTTATAATCTCATTTGTGATGCAAGTTTGCAATTTAAGTGGGATTTCTTTAAGAAATCTATTAGATCTTCTAGACTAATGTTCGATCAATCAAATTTTTTTCTAAAGTGCGGCAACTACGAAGGGGCAAGTTTAAACCTGTCAGTCTCGGTTTGTACCGACGCAGCATAGATAAACTCGATGCGCCGAGTTGACTCGGAACTTCAGTGCATAGAGATTCAAGTAATATTTTTTTTAATCAAGTACAAGTTTGACGAATTCACTCGAATGACTCGAGTAAAAACAGGGCTCGATGCAAAATATGTAGTTTTTATTTGGGTCTTAACGTTCTTCAAGCTTTGCTTCGCGTACACGCAAATTTTCATTTTAAATAAACAAAAGTTTTTTTTAGCTATTTAAGGCTTTAACAAGAATGTTTGTAACCACTAGCTTTATGTGCAGAGGAGTTGTAAATAAAGTTTCTTCTGCTCTATTAAGGCTTTATTGAGGACATTTTTTAGACCGAGCATAATGCTTTCACGTATCGACCATTCTTTACCAACATAATGTTGGTTTATGGATCTGCTGTCCCATAAAAAGCAACAATATTTATTGTAGGCATTCTGCAGCCCTAAAAATAGTGCAATCCCGGGAAATCGGCGCAAATATTCCATTTATGTATACAGGGTGTCCGGAAATACCGTTCAAATAATTCTAGGGGTGATTCTACATAATATAATGTTAAATTATGAAGAAAAGTTTATATCAACATAGGTCCGCAAATGCTATGGCGATTTAAAGATGGCACCGGATATAGGCTTTATTTTATATCTCGAGAACCGTTCCAGATACTCATTTGAGTTTTGGCTTATGAATTGCTTTTAATAGTAGGTACTTTTCAAGAAAAAAGGGGTTCTATATAATTTGTTAACATTTTTATTAAACGTCATATTTTTTTTAGTTTTCTTTAGAAATTTTGTTTTCCGTGGTGTAAATGACATGAAAAAAGTATTCCTGTGAAAACCTGTCTGGCTAGCCGTTTTCGAAAACACTCTCCAAAGAAAATAGTGTATGCATGGTCGCCCAATAATAATAAAAATTTCTACTTAAAGTAGTCCTGATACGGTAAACGATTTAACATAAGGTTTAAAAAAAAATTTTATTTGATATTATTGTGTTAATAACAGTGTAATTAAATAATATATATATATATATATATATATATATATATATATATATATATATATATATATATATATATATATATATATATATATATATATATATATAATTTTATATATATATATATATTTCGCCTGTCAGATAATGCCGGAATATTGCATTACTATTTTTTTGGAAAGTGTTTTCTCGAAAACGGCTAGCCTGGCAGGTTTCTACAAGAATCCTTTTTATTTATTTATACCGCGGAATCAAATTTCTACAAAAACTGCAAAAATATGACGTTTAATAAAATGTGAATAAATTAAATCGAGGCCTCCCCCGTCGGTACACTCCTGATTAAAATAACAAGTTAGTAAAAACACTGAAAAATAACTATCATTAAAAGCAATTCATAAGCCAAAACTCAGATGGCTATCTGAAACGGTTTTTAGAGATATAAAATAAAATATCCCGGTGCCATTTTTGGGAATTTCTATAGCATTTGCGGACCTATGTTAAAATGAACTTTTCTTCATAATTTAACATGTAGAATCACCCCTAAATTATTTGAACAGTATTTCCGGACACCCTGTATATTATTATATACGGTGACCGGCAATATGTTCGCAACATATGGATTTTTTTTTTAAAAGGAAAACCGAGTTTTTTCTGGAAATCGCCTCTACCCAATCGATAACCCAAGAATCGATATTGACAAAATATGTCACGTGTTTAGCGGTATGGCGGAAAATTTGAATAATAAAGATGAAATCACGTAAAGTGGAGATTGATCACAAAATATCGATAAAGTCAAAGTTAGTGTCTGTGTTAGGAATTTAATTTTAAATCCAAGTGCAAAATTTGAAGCATATGTTTCTAAAAAGTGAATCAGTCTTTTTTTAAAAATTTTGGGGGTAGTAATTATTATCAAAAAACACATTAAATCGGCGTTCATGCAGAACGGTGTTACTTTTATTTTTTGGGGTTACTTGGTTTAAAGTTAAAATAGTCTTAACCCTTTTTTAGGTTTCAATGTTTTTCGATGTCTACTTAGAAGTCGGGTTGTTAAAATAGGTTGTTTTAAATGATTCATCTTGGGATTTTTGAGAAAAGTTACTTAACCTTTGGTGCAGTTATTGATAACAAAATATCTTTAATCTGTTTTTTAATTTATGTTATTTGGGATTCTCATTCAGTATGTTTTTGTCTCCTTTCGAGTTAGCTCAACGAGATAAATATATAATAAAAAAAATAAAGGAATACTAAACTGGGTGTTTCTAAAAGTGGTTTTCCTTAAAAGATATTTGACACAATTTCATTGTTTGACCTATTCAATTGTTTTGTATCACTTCCGGTTTGACCGAAAATAACTAGTACTTTCAAATTTTAAATGGAACTATTTTAAGAGGATATGACATTCTGAATGTAGACACCTCATATGTCGTTTTTAGACATTTTTGTTGTAAAATATTTATTTTTAAAGTATTTATATATTAGAATGTTTAATTCAAATCAACAGTTTGCTAAACAGGCAATCCTATGTAATTTAACTGATTTTTAATATTTCTGTTTTAAAAGTTTAAGGTATCAAAAATAGTTTAATCTACTCGTTGTATACTATTCTTTTTCGATATTTTTTTGCGGTGTAACACCTAAATCAGATCAAAGTTTATTAAATATGGAAGTAAAATAGATTTCAGTAAATCCAACGCCTAGATATTTTGATGATTTATATTATGATCTAATATGCCGTGCACAAAAGGGCGAGGTTCAGTTCGACAGTTCGAAAAACAAAAACTAAATTTGTAAATGGGTTCTGTACGTAAATAAATAAATATTAAAAATATAAAAAAAATACTAATAAATGCTAAGACGCCCAAGAATTAGCCACCTAAAACCGATATTTGACATTGCAAAAATGTTTTCTAAGAAGTCATTTAAGTGCTTGGCTACAAGATAAGAAAAACGCCGTTCGAATAAGGCAGTGGTATGAGCTAAATATGTGATCTTGCCTCTAAACCTAATATTTATGTTATGAATATCAGTACGAAAACGAATTTTAAGATATAGATAAGGTGGTGACTTACTTATTATTATTTAAGCAGGTAAAAATAACGACGATCACTCATCGTAAGCCAACCTAATTCCCCAAAAGCCTAGCTTATTTTTTTTTACTTGCCTATTAGGAAAAATAAGACGTATATAATATATTCTGTAATTTTTGAATAGGATCAATATCTCTAACGGTAATACAAGGATCATACACATACATCTTGATTAGTTTAAAAGATATTCAAAAAGTAAAATACGGAATCTAATAGATTTTTTTTGGAAGGATAAAGTCGGTTTTCCCTAAAAAGCTTTGTTTTTGAAATACAATGCGATAATAGATTTATCCCGGGCAACCTTTTATTCTTTTAGTTACATTTCATTTTTACAATTTTTTTAAAATACTTATAAACACTGGCATTTATCTTTTAATATAACCTTTAAATTACAATAAAAAAATGTCATTTTCTAATAGGTGATCAATACCGAATGTCGACTCGTAAACGTTCCTCAGCTCTAGGTGTGCCCAGATCCACGTTGCTGCGAATGTTATACCTATATATGAAATTGCATTCCTACAAAATTCACTTAGTGCAGGAATTGACGCCAGTTTGTGAATCCAGGGTAAATTTTGCAAATTAATTTGACAGAGGGGTGAAATATCTTAACCCCCAAGAAGCCTCGAGTTAAATCTAGCATTTTTTATGGAGACATTTTAAAAACAATGTATATTTCAATAATACGATAACTCTGCAGCAGTTAAAGCTCAATATTGACAAAGCAAATAAAATCAATTTCAAGAGAAAGCCTTACGAAAGGTTTTTAGAATTTTCGTGCCCGATTGGAAGAGTGTCGTAACCGTCAAAGATGGTTTAAAAGTACATTTTTATTTTACTCTACATAGTAAAAAAGTAAGCGCTTTGAAATATAGTAGTTTATTTAAATTAATTAGAGACAGGCATATTAAACTAAAAGATAAATGTCAACTATAATATATTTTTATAAAGGTGTGTCATTAAAAAAAAAACTATGTTTGAGTTGTGGTTACTGTCAGAAACGAATGAGATATGAGGGGTGAAATTGCATATTTTTAAAATCTCCCAGTATCTTCAAAACAAAGAATACCATACAAACTTTGTCAACGGAATTTTTCATTTTACGGTTTGTAAAAACCGCATTCCTCCATCTTTACTAATAAACGAAATATCCTGAAAAGTATCATATATTTGACACCTTGTATTTATCAAAGAAAATGGTCATATGCCCACGGGTTTTATTTTTTGTACAATATTGTAAAAATATAAAAGTAGCTATGAATCAGTAGAGACAGACAGAGAGATTGCAAACTGCGATTAAATTCCTAACCACTTAAAGTAAAAATAAGACTCATTTGTATTAATTTGTTTTAAAGCTTTCTATATTATATAGCGTTTATGCTTTTAGGAACACGCTAAAGTACCGGACGCAGTTAAGCATCAGAAAAAAGTAATAAATGAATCGTTCGAGCCCCCTCCGTTTTGGACAGCTGTTCTAACTCAAATTAGCTTTTATATTCTTATGTTCCGTTTCTGAGCCAATTTTTCATCCGCCTAAAGTAGTCAAAGAAAAATGTCGTTCAGGATATCCACCTCTATTTGACAGGTAGGTAATTTGAAGCGTTAAAAAAAATGTTGTTTTGTTAACTGTCTGCTGAAGGTTAATGTTTATAGAGGAAATTGTCTTATTCAGCTGTGTACAGGGTTTTCATTTATATTTTGACACGCATTTACAACTATAACTAAAAATGATAGAAAAAAACTTCCTATATTCATACTTTTTTCTCTATTATCTTTGAACATAATGAAAGAAAAACAAATGAGCATCAAAAAGTTAAGAAAAAATGAATAAGTTAACTTTTTTTGCAAAATGGAACACCCCATATTTTTATTTAAAATAAAAGCTCTTTTCATCCCCTTTTTAAAAATATATAGTTTGTGGGTATTTCATTTAGCCGCATTGGAAATATTTAAGTTTTTAATTAAAATCAATGGAAAATAAAAATCAGCATTGCCTTGGAAAACAAATGATTTATTTATTACGAACTTTAAGCATAAATAATTACAAATTTTCGACGTAACCTCCACCCATTTTCTGCACTTGAAAATGTTTCTCCTCAACTTACGATTAATCGCGTTGAAAACAAATTCGGACCGGTTCCTTTAAGTAACATTATTTCATTTTCAAATTTTTTGTCTTAGTATGTTTATATTTTTTGGCCTGTAATAAATTTTATTTTTAGGTAACCCCACAAAAATATATCCAGAGGGTTTAAATCGGGGCTACTGGGCGGTCATCTAAGTGGCATACCTTCCTATCCAAATTCCGTATTTCTCGCTCAGGATACTGAGTTACTGATGCAACATTGTGTGGGGGTGCCCTTCCCGGTGCCAGATAATGTTTCTGTATTGCTGAAGAGGAATGTCTCTAAGCAGATTGATCCCTATTTTGAATAAAATGCAGATACCTATCTCCCGTTAGAGGTCCTTCAAAATTATTGGTCCAATAACTTTACTGCCCAACATGCCACACCAAACATGAAGAGACTCCATTCCTTGTATCTTAACAGTTGATTTTGGGATGGTTTTCAGTTGCCCAATAATGCTTCTTCTTTCTATTATACATCCCCGCCGTAGTGAAAGTCGCTTTATCAGTAAATAAAATGTTGTTAAAAACATCGTTTTGAAGATTACGAATCATTTCTTGACAATAATTAAGTCGTTGAATCTTATGAGCGTCGGTTAAATTTTAAACTGGCAAAAAATTTGTAGGGATGAAATTTGTCTTTTTCAATGTGTAATAGTTTTCCTGTATAATTAAGCACCCTTTAAATCTTTATTTTATAGATAGAAAAATAGTTTATATGAAGTTACAGGATTTTCATGAAGATTTTCATGGTGTAAGATAGAAAAAACAAATGATGGTCGGAAAATTAACAAATCACTAATATCAACTTCGTTATTTTAAATGGAAAACCCTGTATATAATAATAATAATAATAATAATAATAATAATAATAATAATAATAACTTTATTCATGTTTAACCACAATAAAGGTTTTATATACGTCATATATAATTACATTCATTGACAAACTAAAATTACTATGTAAAAGTAAAATATGTAGTTAAATAATGATTGAAAACAAATTCCCGCTAATCTTCCTCTTTTCAAATATATATATAACTTAGCCTATGTTTTATTGCAAGTTATTTGAATTTAAAATTCAGCTTTATAAGCCATAGTTAGCCATGGATACAACCCAAAATTGACTTCAAATATTTATATTTTTGTTTGGTTTCCAAGATGAACCATGGCTAACGCGACTTAACTTTGCCAAACTTTGGGTTGTATCCATGGCTAACTATATTATAAGAACAGATTTTAAATTCAAATAACTTGCAACTCGTTTATCCGAACATAGATAAGTTATATATATATATATATATATATATATATATATATATATATATATATATATATATATATATATATATATATATATATATATATATATATATATATATATATATATATATATATATATATATATATATATATATATATTTGAAAAGATAAGATTAGCAGAATTTGAATTTTCAATCATATACAGGTTGTTCCATTTAAAATAACGAAGTTGGTAGTGATTTGTTAATTTCTCCTGATCATTTGTTTTTAATTATCTTACACCATGAAAATCTTCATGAAAAATCCCAACTTTCATATAAACTATTTTTTTCTATCTATAAAAATAAAGATTTTAAAGGGGTGCGCATACGGAAAACCCCACCGTGAATTTTTCCCCAGGATTTGTTTGTATAATTTGAAACGGAAGGAATTGAACTTTCGAGATTTTCTAAAAAGTTATATCGCTTAGATTTGTTTTTTGTTACTCCTAAAATAAAGTTACCTTCAAAATGAAGCAAAATATTTAAATCTTGCTCTTCATTTGGCAGTCACTGTTCCCTGTTTTTCTTTTTTAACGCTTTTTGTTTCTTTCAAACCGACGAACAATATAAGTTATGGAGTTTCTTGAAAGTATTCGCTGTCCGAGAAAACGTTGGTGATATTCATAGCGAACTTGCGAGATGTTTTCATTATTTGCGTAGAAAAGACGTATTATTTAGTGTTTTTGATCTTTGGTATATCATATAGTTTAGTATTTTTTTGATATAAATGAAGCGACGCCAAAATATCAAGACGTCAAGGTGCTGTCAAAACGTTTAAACAAAGCAAGTCATTTGTTTTCCAAGGCAATGCTGATTTTTATTTTCCATTGATTTTTTTAATTAAAAACTTAAATATTTTCAATACGGCTAAATAAAATACCAACAAACTATGTATTTTTAAAAGGGAATGAAAAGAGCTTTTTATTCTAAATAAAAATATACAGGGTGTTCCATTTGAAAAAAGTTAACTTATTCATTTTAACTTTTTGATGCTCATTTGTTTCTTTCATTATGCTCAAAAGATAATAAAAAAAACTATGAAACTTGTATATAGGAAGTTTTTCATCGTTTTTAGTTATAGTGTAAATGCGTGTCAAAATATAAATGAAAATCCTGTACATTTACAGAAATCGCACATACGTGATCGATGCGCGTCCCGGAATATATCAAAAAAGCTGACGGCTATTACTTACGCCTTTGTCTAACTCTTATCCCCAAGAAAGAATCTAAAATCTTCCTCTCTGTAGACCGTTATCACTTCTTTCAGTTGTTTGCAAGCTAATAGAAAAATGTATTGTATTCCAAATTGTCAAGGTCTGGAAAAGCACAAAATTATACATGACGGAGAGTTCGGATTCCGTCGTAAAAGATCCACAGCCGATCTTCTTTTGTTTGTTTTACATAACTGAAACCAATCCCCCGCGTTTCTGGGCGAATTTCAATGCACTAAGGCATGATGCGCTCCTAAACAAACTTCCTTCCTAAGGTCTATCATCTGTTTATGCTTGGCTCTCCAGAGTCCTTTCTGATCGACGTATATCATTTATTATAGTTGGCCACTCTTCTAGCTTTTACCAAATTAATGCTGGGGAGCCCAAATGCTGAGTACTAGCACCAACTCTATTTCATTTTAATCGTCTTCTTTTTTTCCACGATTAATACGAAACATAGTTTTGCTGAAGATAGTACCCTTTATTCGTATTTTTTTCTAAAACCAGTCCAAAAGCCCCAAAAAAATTTTTCCCCGGTTCAATGCTTAAAAAACACAATCATGTTTTTTTTCCCGGGAAAACTTTTTTCCAATGCTCATCCTTAAATCATGGGGGAAGAAACCCTCAAAAACCCGTTTTAAGGCCGGGGTATATTTTTAACCATCCCACAGCAGTTTTAAAAAAACTCTATTCAAAATTGGACCCCGGAAATAAATGTTTTGGGGAATGGTGTCCCACACCTCAACGGGGGTTCATTTTTGTTTTCATAAACAAATGGAAATTAAAAGGGTTTCCTTTTAAAATTATATTTTTTTTAAGTATTTTGGGAAAACAAAGAATACCACAAAACTTTGTAAACCCATTTTTTCTTTTGGTTTTTAAAAACCCGGGATTCCCCCATCTTTACTAATAAAAAAATACCCAAAAAAAGTATCAAATTTTGGGCACCTTGTATCTATCAAAGAAAAATTCTTTATCCCCAGGGTGCCCTTTTTTTTATACTTTTTATTTTATGACCCCCCACCCAGGATGCTTTTTTGGTTTCATTTAGAGAAGGCGGGTTCGCCTTTTTGGGGTCCGGAACTTTTTTTTTTTTCCCACCTTTGGTTTCCGCTCCATAAACCCAGTGGTATTATTCCTCCCAAAGCGGTCAAAAAAAAAAATGGCAAAAAGTGCCCACTTCCATTCATCCGGGGACAGGCCACAACTCCCCCTCTAGTGTCTTGGCTGAAACGTTCTGCCTGTTGACCCTTTCCTTTCTCCCCACTTTTTTTTAGGTCTCCCTTAATATTTTTTTTTTCTTTCCTCCTTAAGACACCCCGATACTTAGATTTGGTTTTTTGACCTTTTTTCCCCCTTTTAAAATTAAAATTCTTAAAACGGGTGATCAAATTTTTAAAATCAATAATATTTTTTTTAAAAAACGTTAAAAAATAAAAGTTTGTTTATTATATTCATATAAAATATAAAAAATATTTAAATAAAGGTTTGGGTTTTAAAACTTTTTTAAATATTAAAATTTTTTTTAAATTTAAACTTGAAAATCGAAAGAACCAACGCTCTTTTCAATCAATTTATAAATGGGAAATGTTGGGGTAGTATTTAAAAAAGGTTTAAATTTTGTTAAATATTTTTTGTTCAATTGGGTGACAAGTAAATTAAACTTGATTTTTAACTAACCGTGGTTTTATTAGGATATAATATATACTCAATTTAAAAAAAAATTAATTTAATGACTAGGGTTAAAAACATTTATTTTTTTTTTTTTTTTTATTTGTATCACACTAAAAATAAAGTTACCCTTTTTAAAAAAAAACCCTTTTTTTAAAGAAAAGCTGTATAAAGGGTTTTTTTGTTTTTAAATAAATAAACTCGTCATAAAAAAAAACCCCCTAACTAAAACATTAGGATTTTCCATAATTGTCGCCGCCTTACAGCTTTATGCTTTTTACAGACAATCGTTCCAGGGTTCAGGCCTGTGAAGGCAACGCCCCTTCCAGGATCTGGGCATACGGGACTGTTTTTGGGAGGCAGAGGTACAATCTTAGTAGACTTGCTGTACGACCTTTTTAAAGTCCTAGAAATTTTGTAACGCTACGCTGTAACGAAAACCCGTGGCGGGAAAAACCCCAAATTTGGGATTTGATCGGTACCACAACTGAACAGTGTAACGGTCTGGCGTAATTTGGAATATCTCTATTATAATAAATTTTTAATAATCTTTTGAAATCAAACTATCAAAACATTTTTTTTGGAAACGTACACACGCTCTGAAAAAATAAAGGTTTTTATAAAATTAATTAATTAAATTTTTAGTATTTTCTATAATTATACAATGAGACTTTTTATTGGGGAAAAAATTTTGTAAAAAAGACCAAAAATTTTTTTTTTTAAAAGTTTGGACCCCCTCAATTTTGTTTTTTTTTTTTACACTTTTCACTAAAAAGGGACATATTTTGTTCCCAGATGTACCATTTGGAAATATTTCCCCTATTTTTTTCTCGGAAAAAAAAGTAAGTTCTGCTATGGGGTAAGCAAAATTAAAATTTTCTTAGTTTTATGTAAAACATCAAAAAAACAATTAAAAAAAAAAATGGGGATATCTGTCTGGAAAAAAAAAATCTACGTATTTTCCCCTTTCAGGCAAAACCACTATGTATAAATTTTTTAAAGAAAAATTATAGGGTAAAAATTTTAAAATATACGTTCTAAACATTTTCCCCAAAGTTCTTTTTGATTTTCAGAAATTGTTTCAATGAATCCGTTTAATAATTAACTGCAAAAAATTTTCATTTTACATTTTCAGTGAGACCATTCAAATCTGTGGTTATCAATCAAAAATTTTTTAAAAAATTTTTGATTTTTACCCTGTGATGTCAAAAGTGATGGCCCCTTTTTCCCCTTTTCCCCTAAAAAGGTTTCCCCAAACCTCTACACCCTTACGGTTGACGAATTTATGGATGACCCCCCCTACGCCATTAAACCTTTAATTTTTTAAACCCAAAGCAACAATTTGTTTAAAGGTGGTACATTTTAAATAATTTCGTTAGTAATTTTTTTATAAAATAAAGTAAATAAAGGTTAGAAGGATTCTTTTTGCCCTTTTTTATAAGGTATAAACCTTGGGGAAACTACATCTGGGGGTTTTTTGATGTTAAACTTTTTAAAAATTTAAATTTAAAAAAATTTTACTTGGTTCTTGAAAAGGGGGAAGGGGAAACAAAAAATTTTTTTTCTTTTTAACACTAAAATCTTTGACTTCCATCTTTGAATTTTTTATTTACAAAAAAAAAAAAACATAATAAAAAAAAATAAAAAAGCTTTGTACCTTTTTCTTTTTAGAATTTTCCCCGCTTTTTATTCAAGATATGTCTTGGGGGGGGTTTTTAAGGGGTTGCTGGAACTACCCTTTTGGGGTATTGCCGGGAAAGGAAATAGTTTTTAAAAAATAAAAATTTTCAAATGATTCGGGGTGGACATTTGGGGAAAGGGGTTTTTCCCCTTTTTAAATTTTAAACCCCTTTTGATTTTTAACCTACTTATCAATCATTTAAATTAGTCAATTTTTTCCAATCAGTTTAATTTTTTTGTTTTCCCAAAAAATTTGGGAAATAAAATAAAATTTAAAATTTTTTTTTAAAAAAAAAAACAGTTGGTTTATATAAAATACTTTTAATTTGGGGGAAAAAAAAAAGTCAAAAATTTTGGGGTTTTTGGGCCCCAAAACTGTTTGGGCAATCTGTTTTTTTTAACCCAGCTTTTTTCCCCCTGACACAGTAGGGCAGTTTCAAACACAGCTATTTTTTATTGAGGGAAAAAAATTTTTTTTTTTTCCCCTTTTTTAGAATATTTTAAAAAAAAAAAAATCAACAGACCCAATTTCACTTTTGTTCTTTTCAGATTTACGGTACTAAAACAAAGTGTCTTAACCTGGGATCATAAAAATTAAACGGGGTTTTTTTTAATCATCTGGACCTTCGGGAAGGGGCTATACCCCCCTTTTTGATTATGGAAAAAGGGGACAAGGGGGTTCCCCCCCTCTGGTTATGGTACGGGGAAAAAATTTTCCATGAGGGGAAAGCTTTTTGGTTTTGGGGTTATTTTGGAAACTTTTCCCCGAAAAAATTTTTAAAATTTAAACTTTTTTTTTTTTTATTTTTTTCTTTCCCAATTTATGGTTTTATAAAAAAATTTTGGGGGATTATTTTTGAACTGGGAAATAGTGACAATATGTAAAAATTTTAAAAAAAACCCAAAATTTTAATTTTTTCTTTCAAAAAAATTTTTTTTTGAATCGGGAAAAGATGTTCTTATTCTTGGGGAATAAATTTTTTTTTAAAATTTTGGGGGAAAAATTCCCCTTTTTTTGTCTCTCTTTTAAAACCAAAAAAATTTGGGGTTTTAAAAAATTTTTCCCTTTAATTTTCCACAAGAAAATTGCCCCCAAAAAGATTGTTTTTTCCCTTCTGAAAGGGGGTTTTTTTGGTTTTTTTAAAAAAAACTTCGTCAATGGGGCCCCTTAAAAAACTTTTCAGCCCCCCGTTTTTCTTTATCACTGGACTTTAAAAAAAAAAAAATCCCCCCAAAATGGCAGTTAATTTTCTTTTTTGGGGGGTTTTTAATAATCTTGCAGTGCTCAAAGGTTTTAATCTTTTCACCCCAAAATTTTGTTTCATAAATAGTACAGTGAATGAGGCATTTGGGGTCTAAATTTTTTTTCCCGTAGGGGGTTTCCCAAATTTTAAAGGGGGAGTGAATAAAGGATAAAAATTTACCTCTGGAGGGTATTTTTACCCTTTTGGGGGGGGAAAAAAATTTTTTTTTCTTTTTAAAAATACGGGGAAATTTATAAAGAAAAAATTTTTAAAAAAAAAGTTCTATCTTTTTTTTCAAAACCTTTTTTTGATTATTTGGGATTGAAAAAACACAAAAAATCGACGTTTTTAATGGGTTTTTGGGGAAAAATTTAAAAAAAAATCATTTCTTTTAAAAAAAAATGTAAAAAAAATTAAAACTTAAAAAAAATTAAAAAAAAATATTAAATAACTCAAAAATACTTTTAACTTCGGTTTTAAATGGTTAGTTTTTTTTAAAAAAATTTTTCCCCTTTTTAGATTTTTCTTACAAAAAAATTTGGCGGGGGATAGGGTTTTTAAAAACCTCTTTACGGGTTTTTCCCCAAAAACTCCACGATTTTTTGGGGCCCCTTTTAAAAATTGGGGGTTTTTAAAAAAAATTTTTTTTAAAACCTTTTTGCTCTTAAAAACCCTACAAAATCATTAAAAAAAAACTTTCTATAAAAAAACAAAAGGGGGAAAATTTTTAAAAAACAAATAAATTTTTTTTTTAAAGTTTTAAAAGCACTTTGGAAAAAAAATAATCTATATAAATTTTCTTTATACTTACCCGGAAAAAATTTTGGGAATTTAAATTTTTCCCCTTTTTTTCCCCTTTTTTTATCAAATTTTTATTGGTTCATAAAAATTTCAATATTGTAAAAGGGGGTTTTTTTAAAGGTTTAAAAAAATTTTCCAAATAATAAAATCGGGGGAAATTTTTTGGGAATAATATTTTTAATTAATAAATCCCTTTTTTTTTGGGGGAAAAATTTTTTTTTAAAAAGTCTGTAATAGGGGTTGATTTAGAGGGGGAAAAAATTTTTAAAAAAAAAATTAGTACATATTTTAAAAAAATTCTAAAAAATTTAAAACAAAAAATTTAAAATTTTTAAAAAATATTTCCCTTTTTTTTGCTCTAATAAGGGTTTTATTTTTTGGGTTTTTAAAATTTAAAATTGTAAAAACCAAAAACATAAAAAAAACATTATTCAACTTCAAACCAACTTTTCCCCCTTTTAAGGGGTTTTAAAAAGTTTTTTTTTGATTTTTTTAAAAATTTGGGGTTTTTTTTACCCCCTTTAAAAAAAAAAAGTGCACATAAATAAAAAAAAATTTTAAAATAGAGCCTTAGAAGTTTTTAATTGGATTTTTTAAAACGATGCAGGACAAAAAAAAAATTTCGAGGTTTTTCTTTTTTTTTTTTCCGGGTTTATATAAAAAAAAGTTTTTATTTGTCAAAAAAAAATTTTTTTTTGTAAACCCCTGGGGGGGGGTTATTTAAGGGTTAAGTTATTTAGTTAAATAATTTTACCAAACTAATTTTTTTTTTACAAAATTATAATCGTTATTAAATAATTTTTTAAAAAAAAAAAAAAACTTTTTTTTTTGTAATTTTTTTTTTAAAAAATTTGATTTTTAAGGGTTAAACGTTACAAATATAATTAAAATATAACCCCCAACAAAAAAATATATTCGTTTTACTTTTTTGGCTTTTTTTTTTAAAATTTTTAATGTCTATTTCTGCTTTATTTTTTAGCATAAGGGTATTTTCCCCCCCCAAAAAAAATAAAAAGCCACCTAAAGCATATAAAATTTTTTAAAATTTTAAAATTGACAAAATTTAAATTTTAAATTTTTTAAAAAAAAAGTGTAAAAAAAAAACCCAAAGGTCAAACACCTTTTCCCCCAGAGACTGTACTAAAGGGCTTATAGTAATAAACTGAATCTTTTAAAAATTTTTTAGTTTTTTTTAAATTTTTGGCCAAAGAAACTTAAGGGGGGGGGAGCAATGGGTTTTTTGTTTTTCCCCGGAAATAAGTCGTAAATGTGATACATAAAATTAACCTTTTATGTGATTTTTTTTATATTACCAAAATTGTTGATACGGTTGGGACAAAGGCTTTCCTTTATTTTTTAAAAAACAGACCTTAAAAATACTTTTTTATGTTAGAGATGATTTGTTTTTTCCCCATTTTTTTTCCCCTTTCAAGGTCGGCAAATTTCCTTATGATACACTTTAAAAGGGGGGGAAATATAACATAAAAAAAAGTTTCAATATGTTTCCCTTGGGATCACCCCCTTACAATTTTATAGAAAATGGGACCATTTGGTCCCCCCGGGATAACGAACGGAACTCCAAACCCTTTTTGGGGCCCCTATAAATTTTTTTTAAAATTTTTTTTTTTGGGTTTTTTTGTCTTGCCCAACGGTGATTTCCCCCCCAAAAAACTGTTATTCC
The DNA here is from genome assembly GCA_019359885.1 of Listronotus oregonensis. Lineage (NCBI taxonomy): Eukaryota > Metazoa > Arthropoda > Insecta > Coleoptera > Curculionidae > Listronotus > Listronotus oregonensis. The sequence goes on from JAHBCN010016243.1 coordinate 17,695, forward strand.
CTTTTGTTTTTTGGGGGCTTTTTTTTTTTTTTTTGGGCACCCAAATTCATAGGGGTCAAGGGGGCTGAGCAGGCTCAGTTGTTATCCCGGGAAAAAAGACCAAAGGTGGCCCTTTTTTTCAAAAAAATTCAAAGAATCCCACAGAAAACATACTAAATTTAAATTCCCAAAACATAGAACATATTTATAAAAAAGGCTTTTTTTCTTTAAAATTTTTGGGGGCGGTCATTTAAAAAAACTTTTTAACTTTTTTCCCCCAAAAAAAAATTTTTTCAAAATTTTGGGGGTTTTTTATTTTTAAAAAAATTTTTTTACCTTATTCAGTATTTTTTTATGGAGGGAAAGGGGTTTTTAAATTTTAAGATGTAAATTTAAAAAAAAAACCTTTTTTTTTGTAAACCTAAAATAGTGTTTGTGGCATATATCCCCCCCAAAATTTTTTTAGGTGTTGAAGATGCCCATTACCTGTGGTTGGGGAAAACAAAATTTAAAGCTCTAAACATTCCCCTTTTAAATTGGGGCCGGGGTTTTTTTTATTAAATGATGAAAAAAACCTTTCCCCGTTTAATTTGGGGATAAAGCTCCCCCCTCTTTTTTAGAAACTTTAAAACATAATGGTTTTAAATATTTTTTTATCTATATTTTAGTTTGGGAAAAAGGGTAATAGACCCCAAAAACCCCTCGAAAAAAAAAAAAACAATCATACCTTTATGCCTTTTTTTAAAAAATTTTAAAAAAATATTAACTATCGCAATCTTTTTCAAAAGTTTTGGAGATTGGGGTTTGGGGTTTTTGGGTTGGGAAAAAAAACCCGACCTGGGAAGGGGTAAAAAAAAAGCTATCTTGGAACAATTTTTTTTTTAGTTGTCATCTAAACCCAAAGAAATATGAAAAAAAAATAGGCATACCTGTAGGTCTTCTGTTTGTCTGTCGCCCTAAAAAATCAAGTCGGGGGGGGGTTTTTTTTAAAAAAAGGGGATTTAAAGGTAGGCGTGACCCAAAATTTCCCAAAAAAAATATTCGCGAAAATTCGCTGCTTTTTTTGCCCTTTTTGCATTTAAATTTTCCCCCTATCTATCTTACCGCTGATTTCGAACAACATTTTTCTTTTTTTAATTTTTTCCCCTTTTTTGGGTTGGGGGTTTTTTAAAAAACCCCAAAAAGATTGGGAAAGCCATCTGCCTTTGACATCTTTCAATTGGGGTGGGGTGACTGGGCTGTGGGGGGAATTTCCCCTTTTTTTTGGTTTGGGGGAAATGTTTAGAAAATTTTAATTTTTTTGGGGTGGATTTTCATTGCAAAATATGCCTAAATATAAAGGAGTATAGGGGATTATTTCAACAACTACTGGTTTTTTCCCCCTAAAAAAAGTTAAATTTTAAAATTTGGGGGGGGAAAAAAAAATTCCAAAAAAAAACTAGTAAAAAATATGATAAATTAAGGTTTCGAAAAGGGTTTTTATCGATTTTAAATGGGGTTGGCCGAAAGTTTTGGGGTTTTTTCCGATTTTCCCAAAAAACAAGTTTCGGCGGCGGTTTTTTGGGTTTTTTCCAAAATTCCGAAACTTTCCAAAAAGAAACGATTTCGAAGTTGTCGACGCTCGCCTAACCTTGTTTCTCCGGCAAATTTCCCCGTTCGGGTAGCTCTGTAAAAAATTTTTGTAATTTTTATTTTTTTAAAAGGTACCCAAAAAAAAAATCAAAAAAAATGATTACAACAAAAAATTTTTTTTTTTCAATGTCATTCCTAATTAATGCAGCATAATGGGTAAAATGGAGCAAATTGAGATTTTTAAGGAATTTTTTATTTTTCCCCCGAGTTTCGGTTTTTTCCGAAATGAAGCCACCCGAATATTCGGTTTTGGGGGGGGCTCTAATTAAAAAAGGGGTACTTAGTATAATTGTTACAAAAAGGCAGTTTTTTAATTTTTTGGTCTTTTTTGTCAAAAAACCCATTTTTCCTGTAAAAATCAAAACATAGTTAATATTTAGTTTTTTTAAAAGGGGGGACTGGGGGATTCTAAAATTGGGTTATTTTTTTAATG
>JAHBCN010016244.1:0-19816 GCA_019359885.1 Listronotus oregonensis
GCCACTGCTAAAGACTACCACTGTGCCAAATTTAATGATTTTAGCTCAAGCCATAACTTCAGAATTACGTGGACAGACTAATAAATATATATACCTACCTACATATAAATATATACACATTAGCAAATTATATATACAGGGTGCCACAGATTCGAGTGCATGCATGGGGATCTCGGAAACCGTAAGAGATACGAAGTCGGTTAAATTATGGCAAAGTTGCGCATTTAGATGCCTAACAATATGCCGTTTAGAAAGTTGTAAAATTCCTAGTACTTCCGGAGATATCTGGGAAAAACCGAAATTTGCCGATTTCGTTTTTATTTTTTTCTGACGTTATTTAAAGAGATATGGAAAAACAAAAGACACTTTTTTATGGCCACTTTTTAAGCTCTACAAAACAACGTTTAGAGATTTTCCGTACGACGTTTCGTTTTCGTTAAACCATCATCAACTTTATATTTTTAAATACGGACCTGGGTTTTTTATTTAATTTTTTTGAAGCCTTTATTATCCCAATTACAAAAATGTATAACACTTCATATTTATTAACAAATATGGAACGCCCCTATAAGAAATGATGTGCGTTCCTTGTCTAACTCATTGTCTCTTATGGAAAATATGTTTATTTAACAAAAAAATATTAAGTGTTATACATCATTGTAATTGGGATTGTAACTGCTTTAAAAAAATGCAATAAACAATTGAGTGTCGTATTTAAAAAAATAAAGTTGATGATGGTTTAACGAAAACGAAACGTCGTATGGAAAATCCCTCAACGCTGTTTTGTAGAGCTTAAAAAGTGGCCATGAGAAAGTGTCTTTTGTTTTTCTCTATCTCTTTAAATAACGTCAGAAAAAAATAAAAACGAAATCGCCAAATTTCAGTTTTTTCCGGATATCTCCGGAAGTACTCGGAATTTTACAACTTTCTAAACGGCATATTGTTAGGCACCTAAATGCGCAACTTTGCCATAATTTAACCGACTTCGTATCTCTTACGGTTTCCGAGATTCCCATGCATGCACTCGAATCTGTGGCACCCTGTATAGATAATCTAGAAAAATATTTACCAAATAAATTTAACCGAATACGCAATGCTTAAACGTTTTGTCCATGTAGACGCACTTTAGCAGGCGGAGAGGGGATAAAGTGCGTCTAGTTCGGCGCTCGACCACTGTGAGCGCGCTAGCTCGTGGCAGCATTTGCTGCACTTCGCTGTATCGCCATCGGCAATCCCTCTACTCATCTCTGCCAAAACTCCCCAAAATATCAACTATTTAAATAGAAATAGTGCGACAAAGAAATATTTTTCTTTGTCGCACAAAATTACACTCTGTACATTTTAACCTATAAACACTTATAATTCTGCGGTTAATTATTTAATTAATTCTGTGTATTGCTCAACTCGTTATGGTCATTTTTACGACTAAAAATAGTACAAGTATATACAATTATCCGTGAAAATCTTTATGCTTGTAATAAAACCACAAAAAATAAAATAATTATTATTATGTCTGTTACGTATGTATCGCTTATTAAAAATAAAAATCTTTTTCCACTAATTAATGATTATTGCGTTAAATTACTCATTGGAACTAAATCTTTAAACATTTATTGTAATCAATGCTAACTATAAGGCCATATTTTTAATGGAAACATGTAAACTGCCTTGCGAGAAAAGAATTCCACTCAAAAGTAACGTGTAAACTGGCTCCTAAAATTAGTATTTACCTAAAATCACACTTGTAAATTCGGTCAAAGTTAATAAATTATAACAAGTAATGAACTAAAACTATAACAAATCATATAATGAATTATTTTATTATTATTTGCAAAGATCCGACATGACGTATCCTATGGCTCCGACCCCATAGGGCGTCATGCGGAAGGCCATCCGTATCGAAGACCACTCCTCGCGTCCGCTCGGTCAGTGATCTTCGGCCAAATTTATTTGCCTCAGTAAACGAAGGGACCCAAGGACAACAGATTTCTTCATTTTCATCACCAGTTGTTCGGGTGAATGTTGACATGCGGAAATACATTTTAGCTCCCTCAACACATTTTCCTTTATGCCCCCAAAAACGCCGACAATCAGGACAACCAATCGCACGTTATACTCCTGATAGAACCTCCGAAGTTCGCCAAAAAGATCCTGATATTTGGCTCGTTTCTCCCGTTCCTTTATATGGATGTTAGTTTCCGGTTGGGCGGAGAACTCAATCACATATATGGAGTTATTCCCCTTATCAAGGAGAACGATATCAGGTTTATTGGCGCGAATTTGATGCGTAGTTGGGAATGCATAATTCCAATAAATGCGACAGTTGTCATTTTCCACTACTGCCTCGATATCGCCATTTGCAAATGGCAGAATTGCTGTTTCATCGATGCCGTTATAATGTCTGAGGTGATAATAAAGTACCCGAAGCGCATCGTTATGTCGGTGGATGTAACCACTTACAGCATGCACTAGACAAGCTGACAATAAGTGCATTAGTGTTTCGGGTTGCTGTCGACAGGCTCGAAAAGCAGTATCAGGAATGTTAGAAAACTGACTTCGGTATACCAATGTGTTTATCACCCCATCCTGGCATGCTAGTAGGAAACCCTCGGTCTCAGACTTGAGCTCAGCAGATTTTAAAAACCCAAACGTGAGATTTCGAGATAGATTAAGTCTTTCTATGTTTCGGTAAAATACTGCTGTTCTGCTCTTTTAACTGCGGTTCTTACGGCTTTAGACTCAAGTCTTACAAGTGACTGGTCGTCGTTTGGATCTATTGCAAATCTGAGACCGAATTTCTCCGCTGCCTTAAATAGAAACGCTCCAACATTAGCTATTTCGTGTGCTCTTACTAGTTGCTCGTGGATCAATTACTATTGGCAACTTGACAAGTAAGACTCAAAACCAGTCGATCGTGCATACACCTAAGCTTAAGGCCACGACCTCCCTGGTGGCGTGGGAGGTAAATACGGGATGTTGATGAGCTCGGGTGTATTATTATTATTATTATTAGTATAAGTAAAACTGATCTGAACTTAGAACAAATGATTTGCACTTCTTGCTTGTGCAATTGTCACTACTTTACCACTTTTCACACATTGATAAGGAATTGTTATATTGATTTTGTAATCTGTTTTCCCCTCCTTTTCACTTAAATTAATACGAAGATCTACTACTGTAATCAAAAACCTAAAGGTAGAAATTTTGTTATAAAATAAACAATCTTTAATTTATTCTTGCAAATCTATTTCGTCTCCCTTTTAATCCACCGATAAAACAATACTTTGCCAACGTTTTTCTTTTAAAATCCTTCAAAACATGCCAAGATAGTGTTTTATACGGTCTCTAATTAGATAACGTCGATTTTTCCTTTAAAACGCTTCACTTTCTTGATGTGTTGCTCGTCAATTGATGTTGATGGTCGTCCAGAGCGTTCCAAATCAGCAACATGTTCTCGGCCCTCTTTGAAGTCCTTATACCACGTATACACATTTTTTTGCGACATGGTGTCATCGCCGAATGCCTTTTGAAGCATTCTGAACGTTTCGGGACAAGAAATTTTATACCACAAGCAAGTTTAATCGCACTTCGTTTCTCAACAAAATCAGAAATTGTAAAAATCGCCAAATTAACTATTCTTTGTTCACAAAACCAAGCGTAAACTAAATAATAATGATGTTAGAACGTTAATGTCCGACTGGTATATTATTTGACAAATAATAATATTATGTCAAAGTCAGTTAAATACGAAATATTACCCTAGGGCGTTAAAATACAAACATACTTACACAATATACTTATCATAATAAAAATTATTTTTTTAAGTAAAACGTACAATTTTCAAACTGACCGGAAAATTCCACATTTCCATACCCACCGCAGTTGCTGTGTTACTTGAAGTAATACTTTTCCCAACTACAAGGGAAGCATTAGCCAATTTGGAGCTTTCACTATCATCCACGTACCCTCGTGCTACCGAAGAACTCTTCCAGCCTCCTAACCTCATTAAGCTCTCGGAACTACCTCCCGCATCAGAATGAATTGTTGCCGCTGTACGTCTTAAACAATGACCTGTGTACGCCTTAGCATCAGGTAAACCCAAATATGTAGCGATCTTAAAGGGTGTATTTCCAAATGTATTTTTACCTATAGGCTGCACAGTACATCGTTCATCACGATAGTACAAAAAAACCTATTAATAGGTGCACTTTTAGGTCGCAAAGACACATAGTCCCGAATTAACTTTGTTGCGCACATTTCACTGTCATCAATAACCAAAAAGCTCCTTGCTTGCCCATTTTTACTTTGTGGAATGTCAATAAATATATGCTGACCCATATCACGTACATCGGAAAACTTTATTTTCACAAGCTCGTCTCTTCTACAAGCTCCGAATACACCTATCACTAATGCAACTTTATCTGCCAAATATTTTTCAGTCGGCGCTTCTTTCAAAAAGTTATAACTTGTTCGCGAGTCAGAACCTTCGACTTTTTAGGCTGATAATTTCTCCCAAGTTGCTTTAGGAACTGTTGCAGAGAAATCAACTTTTCATTACTTCTTATCTTCTTATGAACTATTAATTCTTTACGTAACATTGAAAACTTTGTCCAAGGGAATTTGGAGAATATGACTCCGACAAATCTTGAAAATAAGCCATCAAAACGGTTTCGTCTACACGGTCCACGCAGTGTTCCGTCAGCCGGGCCTCAAAATGGAAATATTCTTTCTCGTAAATCCGCCTAGTTTTTTCTGGCACAAGCGCATGCTCAGCTTTAGCAGCTTTTACTAAAAGATCTTGGGGGAGATGGGTATTTTCCGCTACTTCGGACATTTTTATGCCTCAATCGCAAAATTATTTTTTATGTACTGTCTTATTGACAAATAACTTACAACCATGGTTACCACAATTATGTTTCGACAATTTTTTCAGGTAAATGCTAGTACTTGATTTGGTTTAAACTAATACATTCAAAATTCATTCAAATTTTTCTCATATAAAGAATATTTAGTCGGACATTAAACGTTGAAGGCAACGTATATCCCTCGGGCCAAAGGCCCTTGGGAAACACACCATCGACCTCAAGCGTTATTATCCTTATAATACCCTTGATACCTTAATAACTATAAATTTTTACATCACAAATATTTAAAAACCAAATATTCTTAAATATTAGTGTTAATTTTTTTTTGTTTTTCATTTAATTTCATCTGGCCGACTTGCCATCGAAACGTAGATTAATGTTCTAAATTTTTTTGGTTTTTTGGGGAGTTTTTCTTTTTTTCTGTTTCAGGCGATCTGCCAGTTCATAGATGTCCGTAGGGCTGAGCAGTCTCAGTTCGCTGTACCACGGGACCAGGACCGAAGTGGTCCCATTTTTTAAAAAATTTTAAATGGGTAATCTCAAGAAAAACATACAAGAAATTACGGTTTTTCATTATTTTAATGGTTTTCTAAAAACCATTGATAAAATAAAATATAATTTTAAAGAATCTAGACAAAACAGTATACGAAATAATTACCAAGAAATGTATTAATAAAAAGAAATCCAAAATTAAAAATTATTTACATTAAAAAATACAGATAAAAATCAAAACAAAACACACAAAAATCTTGAGTAGACATTGTTTATTATTCATCGATTGTTGGCAAAAATGAACAATGAATGTTTAACAAGAAAATTTACCAAGCAAACGACATGGGTTGGGTGTATCCTTTCATGTGCTTTGAATATTCTAAAGGTCATAGTCGTGAAGTAAACGGTCTTAGACATTGTAATTTCGCATTGTTACATTGCATTACAAACAATCCCTTTTCGGTTGGAGGTTGAACGTAGACAGATATGGTAATATTAATATTTGTATGATACATAGAGGACCCCGCAAAATTCTTATAAAAATTCGCTAAATTTTGCAAAAAGGTAGCTTTTGATATGCTGATCAAAAGTATCAATGGGCACAACCAACGAAACTACACCCCAGATCCCCCACGGCGTGTCCAAGCCACCAAAGTACACTTTCTACATGACTTTTAAAAATTTAAACCCACAAGAAGTTTCTCCAAAACCCTAGTCCCAAAAATCGACAGACTAGCATCGAAGCAAGAAATCAGTATAATCAGACTATCTCAGAAGCAAAAGACCGGATAAAAGATAAAGTTCTCTCTTGCTCGAATGGCAGTAAAGCCTTCTGGTCCTTTGCCAAAAATATTAGTCAAAACTTCTGTACAAATTCTTTTGCACCCCCAATCTTTAAAGATGTAGTAGATGTAATACCTCTAAAGGAAAAGCAGATCAATTTGCCAAACAATTTGCTGCCATTTCTACCCTTGATCCTTCTATTAATCTTCCTCTTCCAACAGTTGCCCCTGTTCCTCATAAAATGTCCGATACTATTTTATTAAGTCAAACAGATTAAGCGTATTCTTTTTTCTTCCAATACATACTAAAACATCGTTTGGGCTGGATGGCATACCAGCAATTGTCTTAAAAAATGTGCTCCCAAACTTGCACCCATCCTAACTCGCCTCTTCAATTCCCTAACGATACAATCATTTTTCCGGAGAGTTGGAGAGCTGCACGTGTGCAACCTGTACCCAAGAAAGGTTGCAAAACTCCCTTCCTTCTAACTATATACCTATTTCTCTTCTTGCTGTTGTTTGCTAAGTAATGGAAAAACTCATTAATTCCCAAATCTTTAAGTATCTGGAATAACACAAGATCTTTCACGCTAAGTGTGACCTAGATCATATATTTTTTCATTGTAATAAATATACAGCTGAGACCAACAACCCGTATAATGTTTTAATTAAAGAGTGTAGAGCTGTTTGTCCTTTTAACATTCTTAATCTTTTAGCCCTAGAGAGTACAAAGGTAAATAATGCATTGATTTTTTTTTTTTGAACAGAATAAACTTAAAACTATAAATTACTTTTATGTAGGATTGATGCTTTTTTAATAGTAGACAGTAGGTTAATCTTACCCAATTTTTATCCTTATGTTTCTTCCTTTTTAAGTGGTCTTCTTTGTTTGTTTAAAGAAAAAAGTCGCCCTGATCGACGCCAGTGGCGTGAAGTGTGTGTCCCTGTCATATATGTAATAGGTTTAGCTTGCATTCACCCTCTATTATTAGTATGATAAATAATTATAATAAATAAAATACAAGACTCCTTTTTTTTAAGTGACACTTTTTGACTGGCTAAATGGCTGATTAGCCTGTTGCCATTAAAGAAAAAAAAATAAAAACTGGAATAAGTCCCTTGAGTTTCTCAGTGAATCCCAGATCGTTTCTCTTGACATATCTAAAGTTTTTGATCAGGTCTGGCATGACGGGCTTCTTAACAAACTTCCATCTTATGGTTTTCCACCTAAACTTTGCTCTAGGCTCTCAAGATTTCTTTCTAATCGACGTATATCAGTTATTCTAGATGGTCATTCTTCCAGCTTCTACCTTTAATGTTGGAGTGCCTCAGGGCTCAGTGCTGACACCCACTCTGTTTCTTCCATACATTAACGATCTTCCCTCTTTCACATTTAATCCCATTCATAGTTTTGCTGACGATAGTACCCTCTACTTTAACATTTAATTTCTCAAGCCAGTCAATAAGCCTGATTTGAAAACCAAGCGTAGACCAATGCGAATGTCTCTCTCACAAGACCTCAAACTTATCTTGAATTGGGGCGCCAAAAATCTTGTTCAGTTTAATGCATTCCAAACACAGTCATGTTCGCTGTCGTGAAAAGAGTCTGCCAATTTCCATTCGTTACATACGAGCGGCAAAACAAAGAGTCGTTTGAATCTTGTCGGCGTTACTTTTGAGAATAACCTCAACTGACACAAACACATTACATCCATAGCCTCAGCAGCTTCAAAAAAACTGGATTCCTCTTTCGAGCAAGAAAGTATTTCTCTTCTTCCAATCTGTATACTCTGTATGTATCCCAAATCAGGCCCTCTTTCGAATATTGTTCTCATGTCTGGAGAATGGCGTCTCCTACAACACTTAGCATTCTGAACTCCGTTTAAAGAAGAGCTGTTCGTCTTATTAATGATTCCACGCTCACAGAAAAGCTTCCTCTTCTTGCCCACTGTCGAGCTGTAGGGGATCTGTCGCTCTTCTATAGGTATTTTCACAGCTTCTGCTCAGAGGAGTTGGTCAGTTTAATTCCTCCTTTGGCAGCTCCCAACAGAGCAACACATAGTGCAACTTTTATGTATCCATTTACAGTTCAAGTAGAGAGACCTCGAACTTCCCGCTTTCTTCATCTCCAGAGTGTATAGACTATGGAACCTGCTACCCGCAGAAGTTTTTTCTTCTCCTTCCAGTATCCAAATATTTAAATCTCGTGTGTATAAACCCCTCTTACCACACTTCAGACATCCACGGTACGTTAGTACTTGGGCATCAGTCTTCGTGGACTGTCCAAAGATAAGAAAATAAAAACATTGGTATATTAAGTATTGAGATTAGTAAGTGTTTCTTGGTGGTTGAGAATGTGTTTGGAGATCGAGACGCAGACGTCACTGAAGCGTGTTTTGGGTAGAATTTGAATTTTTAGGTTTTCATTCTTTTTTATAACCAAACGAGGTATTTTTTTTGAAACAAAGTATACAGAATACTTTTGGGTGGTAAAGAAAACATTTAAGTTCCAATTAAAAAAACGTGAAACTTGACTATATTCTGGAATAAGGTTATGAGATCCCAATTTTGCAAGCCAATGGAAAAATAAATGCATTATAATAATCGCAACTATTTTAATGCTCAAGAACACCGACGGAAAGTTACCTTCCAAGTGAGGCCAATAAAACAATAAAGTGCATATTACAATAAATGTCATAATGAAATAAAGATTTTTTCCCAGCTCTGCATGGCGAGGAACATTGTTTCTTCATATACAATGGTTTCGCAACGGGTCGACCGATCGACCCATCGAAAATTATGTAATTCGCGACCGTAATTATAATTGTGGATTGTTGCCGGTTCTTGCGATTCCATTTGCATTGTAATCGTTTTTAATTGATATCTTTGTAATAATTATGAATAAAACTTTATTATTTACGTATAGTCTAGTCGAGAAGTGTGTTTCCTGCGAAAAATAGTTAGAAGGCTTCGAAAAATATGAGCGATAGCTCATTCGACGCGAAATGCAAATCTGAGAAAGGCGTTTTGAACATTTTTTCTGCCAATAAAAATTGCAATTGTTATTAACAGAGAAACGAAATAAAAAAAGCCATTTCGATTTGTGATCATAACTCAAAATCATAAGAGATAGCGGAAATTGCAAGAAGGATCCTTGAAGAGGAGGACAGAGTACGTCACACTAAATATTTTTTTTAGGGTATTAAATATTAATTGAAAAATCTGAAAGAATTATGGTGTATTTAAAACACTTCAAAGAATTTATACCTGTTGAAAATTTAACTTAATTAATTAATTTTTTTACTCAATTAATAAAAAGACAGAATTTTTAAAATCTCTTGGCACCAAATTAAAATTTATAGACTCACATATTTCCTATTATTTACTAAAATATTCCTTTGCCATACCTCGAATGTCTTATTTGTTAAGATGTTCACCTTGTTGGAAATCTCCAGAATTACTTTGTAATTTTGATAATGTATTACAAAGTTTAGTTCAAGACGTAACAAATTGTGATATTAAATTAAATTCTTGGTTACAAAGCACTCTTCCAGTAAAATTTGGAAGGTCTTGGAATAAGAGATACATCCACCCTGTCTATTTCTGCCTTTTAGGTTCAATCAATGACGTGTCAGGTTTACTTTCCAAAATTTTACCTTCCTATATTCTTGCGACAGTAGATAATGATTTCAGCAATTGTTTTGTAAGATGGTTATCTGTTTGCAATCTTCAAAATCAACCACAAGAATTACCAAAAAACAGAAAGATTTTGACTTTTTAATTTGCCAAGCTCGTCACAAATATATTACAAACATGTGCCAGACAAGTGAAGATAAGGCACGTCTACTTGCTCTTCAGGCCCCTGAAAGTAATGCTTGGATTAACGCACTTCCATCTTCGTCCTTGGGAAATTTGTTAGACAACAAAACATTCCATATTTCCATCGCTCTCAGACTTGGTCTGCCTGTGTGTGGAGAGCACACCTGCGTTTGCGGCGAAAATGCTGATATTTATGGCCTACATGGGTTAAGTTGCAAAAAAAGTGCAGGGCGTTCTTCTAGACACAGTCAGATAAATAACATTATCAAAAGAGCTCTGATTTTAGCTGAAAATCCTTCTGTATTAGAGCCTCTTGGAGTTTGCAGAAGCAATGGAAAACGGGTAGATGGAATGACCTTAATTCCCTGGAAATATGGAAAACAATTACTTTGAGACGCTACTTGCAGCCATACACTTGCAAAATCCTATCTGGAAAAAACTTCTAATTTTGTAGGTGCGGCTGCTCGTATTGCCGAGAATAAAAAACATCTGAAATATAAAGAGCTTGAAGAACGCTTTATCTTCATTCCTTTTGCTGTTGAAACTTTTGGTCCTTTGGGTGATGAGGCTAAGGGTTTTATTAATGAAATTTGCAAAAAAATACATTGCAAAAAATCTCGAAGTTTCATTATCCAAAGAATTGGTTTAGCTGTGCAACGGGGTAATGCAGCATCGGTCCTAGGAACAATCCAGGAAGACCTAGGACTTGATGAAGTTTATAATGTTTAAATATAGATTAAGTTATTTATTTAATTTTAGAATATTGTTATTTGGTATTTATAAGATTATATATCTTATTTATTTACATGTAATAACAATTAAACTTAAGGATAGTTTTTCAACAAGTTAGACAATTGTAAATTAACAAAATTGTTTCGAACTTTCGTCCCCATGAAAAAACATGTTTAAATAATTTTCGTATAAATTTTTCGCTTTGTGAAGCTCTTCTCAAATACTTATTTAACAAGATAAAGCCATAAAAGTTTTGAAAACATTTTTATACTTTTTTTTATAATAATTTTATAACTTTGACAAAAAATGAAAAAATTAGAGTAATATTGTCAACGTTACAAAATAATTATAAACAAAGCTTTAAATTTTTAAAAACTTTTATGGCGTGATCTTCTTAGGTATGTATATAAGAAGAACTCCACGACGCGAAAAGTTTAAACGACAATAATTTAAACATTTTTTTTTAATGTACCGGGTGTCCAAATAAGAAAGGACGCCGGCTGTATCTCAGAAAATATTTATCGCACAGCGTTGGGGAAAAATATTATTGGTAAAAGCGGTCTAGAGAAATAGCTGGAAATTATTTTCAAGTTTCTGAAATGGCCGCTAGGGGGCGTAACTGCAATATTAAATCTAAAAAAGTAATGTTTCTGTGAATTTTGCTACATTAACCTGACAAAAAATACCTGATTTTTAAAGTCGAGGATAATTTAAACCCTTTTTGTTTGACAATTTTTGCTGTATCTCAAAAATAAAGGGGGGGGTATTTAAAAGTTTCCGTAAAAAAACCGTGTATCTTCAAAACGGCTAACCCGATTTTAACAAACTTAGGCTAGTTGACAAGAGCTTTTCTGGGGTATAAATGTTATAATATTTGAGTTTTGTTAGTTTCACTGTGGCTAGAGGGCTTTTTCGATTTCCGACGAAATGATAAATTTTCTCAAAAAATTAAATCATTGGTATAATTTTTTTTATGAAAAAGTAGCTAAATAATGCCTAAACAAGCTCGCGAAAACCGCATCTCGATATCTTGTTCCTTACCTAAAATTTAGGCCAAAGAAAATTTCATACGTCAATATCTCAAAAACTATAAAACATACAAGAAATTTTATGGGACAATAATTTTGTATTTTTGCAAAATCTTTAATTAAGGTAATATAGTCTTTTTGTTTTAATGCAATACTTTACGAGTTATAATAAAAAAATCGAATTGGGGTATACCTTAAAAAAATCCTGAAAATTCGATTTTTAAATTTTTATAATTCAAAAAGGAAAAAATTCTTTTAAAAAAAAAGATTATATAACCAAATTAAAGGGGTTTCGTAAAAATACATAATTTATTATATAAAATTTTTGTAGCTTTAATTTTGAGAAAAAGTTAAAAAATTTCTTTGGTCTAAATTTTTTTAAGTAAGGAACCGGATATCGGGATATGGTTTTAAAAACCTTTTTGAGTATCATTTAGCTTTTTTTTTTAATTAAAAAAAACCCCTTATCAATTTTTTTAATTTTTTTTAAAGTTAACCATTTTTTGTCGGTTTTTAAAAAAAAGCCCTCAAAACAAATTGAAATTTAAAAAAAAAAAATTTTATACCCAAAGAAAAAAATTTTTTTTAATACCCCCCAAAATTTGTTAAAACCAATTTTTTCAAATAGGGGTTTTTTTAGGAAAAAAAAACCCCCCCCTTTTTTTAAGGATTAAAAAAATTTTTTCAAAAAAAAATATTAAATATCTTCGCCTTTAACAATAACTTTTTTTCTTGGGTTAAAATAGCAAAATTCAAGAAAAAATTTTTTACATTTTTCATTAAAATTTAAACCAAAAAAAATTTTCAGCTATTTCTCTTTTTTTTAAAAAATTTTTAAAAATTTTTTCCCAAAATTTTTTCAATTCCCGGCCTTTTCACCCAAAAGGGGAAAAAATTTAAAATTTTTAGAACAATTTGCTAATTGGAAAAAAATTTTGTTTTTTTTAAAGGGGAAATAAATTCTTTAAATGTTCTTTCCCATAATTTTTACCATTTTTCAAAATATTTAAACCAAAAAAAATTAATGTAGTACAGGTTCCAATTTACCTCTTTTTATAGATTAGTTTTAACCCCCTTCCGTAAAAAAACCAGATGTTTACCACAGCCCTACTTCACAAAACAAGCCGTGAACAAGGAAATCTGGCAATATGCCTTAGATTGGGCACACGTTTAGTATATATTTACGTTGAATGCCCTTTTTTCTCTGTTGTGTTATTGTGAATAAATAAATTTTTTTTAAAAAGAAAATATTGTTAAGATAAAGACTAAACCTGTAAAAGGTCTTACTGTGTGAAATTTGTGAGTGACCGGGACATTTTTTTTTCCCCAGACATTGCGTAAAAACAAGAATATCTGCGGGGGAAAAATGCCGGTGTTATAAAGTACTTAAAGTAAATGGCGGGAAATAAAATTGACATTTTGTGGGGGGTCTTTTTAAAAAAAAATTAAAATTGAAAGTGTGTTTTAATGATTCGTGTTTGGCTTTAATTTTGAAGGTTTTTTTTTAGTTTTTTTTTAAAAACAGTAACAAATATTAGCATTGGAAATTACCGTAAGTACGTAGGTATACATTTTGGAATTTTGTCGTTCTTTTTTTTTTTTTGTTATTGCGTTGCATAGGTTTGGGGCCTGCTTATTAGATACTATTTAGTTACTGTTATTATTATTATTTTTTTCAAAAAAAAGTCCTTGTTTTTCCCCGGGTGCAAATCCAATTATAAAACTTCTCTTGATGCAGGAGAACCAGCTGTATCTGTTTTCCCCCTTTCCCCAAAAGGGCGAAAACCTTAAAGCCCATTTTAGGAATATTCCTAGACAGTCATGATCACCCTAAAAAAATTCTGTGGTTTGCGCTAAGCATTTTGTAGAAAGGGGCATTTTTAGGGGATGATTATCGTTTTCCCCGATGGGTCAATGCAAAAGGTACCTACCAAAACTAGACAAAAAATTAAAAAAGAAAACCCCATTTTTCCAAATTTACCACATTACTTCTCAAAAACAGTCCCTTTTTCCCAAAAAAATCCTGCTGAAAGCCGGAAAAATTAAAAAATTTAATTTTTTTTTTCAAAAAAATTTTTTGACTTTAAAAAAGCCCCCCCCTTTTTTTTTAAAGAAAAAGCTTTCTTTTCTTTATTTGTCGAATTTTACCAGGTAAATTTACTACTGAAAAGTTAGAAAAAAGATTTGGTAAATACAGACTTCTCGGAAGGGGTTTAATTTTTAAATTTAAAAATTTATGATATTTTAAATGCTGAGAAAAAAATTGAAAACAAACATATATTTAGAAGCGCTGCTGATGGTAATTTCCTTTAGCTGAGATTAAAAAACAGGGGGGAAAAAACTGTATCCCAGGAAAATGATCTTGATTGGACAATACCTCAAAATAATTACACTGAAAAATTTTTGTTTTTACTTGAAACTGAATACCTTTTAAAGAATATGAAATTGACAAATGGTCCCCAAAATTTTATAGCCGGTTATGCTGCCCACAAAATTGTAAAAAAAAAAATAATTGTAACATCTGTGTTTCTTTTTTTTTTGAAAGTAAGGGGGAAAACCAATTGACGACGAATACTTTGATTGTCTACAATTTTGGGGTTTTAAAAAAGGTTCCACAGAAATTGTTAAAAAAAGTTCTGTTTTTCCTATGTGCGCGATTTTTTTGAAAATTATTAATGACCCTGATACGGAAAAGACTTCCTAAAAAAAAGGGAAAAACAAAAAGCTATCCTGGTGAACTAACTAAAAATTTTAACACTAGACAACATGAAAAGGTTTAATGATTTATGCTCGCAATGTATTTGTGGTAACGAGAACAAAAATATGTTCATTATGATGTCTCTATTTTTCAAACATTCTTTTAAATAATTATGTTAAAAAAAGAAATAACAAAAATGCCACAGAAAAATCGGAAAAAAAGGTGAGTAAAAAAAAAAAAAAAGGGAAATAGACACATTTAATAAATAAATAAACAAAACTAAAACTAAGTACAATTACTAACTAAATGTTAAATTACACTTGTTTCCTTTTACAACAGCATCATGTTCTTATGCCTTGACCTATGCACATAAATTAATTTGTTTTAGAGTTTAAATATTATATAAATATATTTATTTTCAATTATTATACTGATTTAATTATTTTAATGGAAATATCAATACTATATTTACGCGATCTTTGAATTGAGCCTTAAATGTATTTAAAAATACGCGCCTCGATACCCGGATTACGGCTCATCGCGCTCGAGGAAAACCGATCTGAATCTCTTGCCGGTTGCGGCGTTGCCAAGTGGTTGTTCACGGCTTGTTAAAGTGAAGTAGGGCGTGATGTTACTCTCACTAAAAAAAGAAATTTGCGTTATGAACAAAAATATTACACTTTACGAAAAGTTGTTTAAAAATAAACCGCGAACCTTCGCAGACACATTAAACATTATAATAAAAATATGTACAAATTTAATTTGTCTGAATGAAAATGATAATAAAAATTAAATAATTTATATAAATTAATGATAAATTTAAAAGTGGCAAAGTTTTTAAATTTAGATTTTTTGTTTGCTAACGGTATTTTTTTTAATTTTTTGTTTGTCTGCTGTCTGCCACTTTTAGGGTCATACGGAAAAAATACTATTTCTACGTAATTTTCTAATCGGGCCTACGCATTTTTCAAAATCCGAGTTGGCAACACTGGTGACGTACTCGGTTTAGACGCCGAGCGCGCAACCAAAAAGGTGGCGCTGAGGCCCATTTTCAGCGTTAAATTAAAATTATAAATAATGGAAATAAAACTCCGAGAGTTAGGACTTTTTTACCGGAAATTTCTTCCTCTTAAAGGATCTTTTTAGCAATTTCCGCTATCCCTTATGGTTTTTAAGTTATCATCAAAAATCGAAATGGTTTTTTTTTTCGTTTTTTGTTCATAACAATTGCACTTTTTATTGGTAGAAAAAATCCTTAAAACGCCTTTCTCATATTCTTCGAAGCCTTTTAACTATTTTTCGCAGGAAACACGCTCCTCGACTAGACTAGTAATGGTTTTTAATTATTGATATCTTTGTAATAATTATGAATAAAAGTTTATTATTTATGTAGTGATTAAATCAATGGAACTTTTCTAGCGTGAATTTCGTGTTGTGTATAATATGTATTTTTTATGCAATATAAAATAAATGTTTAAGTATTAAGCCGAGTGTTTTTCTACTGGTTTGCGGCTATATTAAGTAAATTATATGTTACAGCAAGTCTTAATGTTATATACAGGGTGTCCGGAAATGACGATGAAAAATTTTAAGGTTCGATTCTATATAACAAAATATGAAAAAAAGTTCATATTAACATAGCTCCGGAAATGCTTCCAGAGGGAGCTACAGGCCCTTGAAGATGGTGTCATAAAAGTGGTTTTTATTTAATTTATAAGGATCTACTTACAATACAGGAATTAACTTTTACGTATAAATCAGAGTGATTGGGGGTTACTTTTTGAAAATATCAGATGACCCATATTGCAACCAGTACGTGGAAACAAAGGGTTGGTTAGTTATTTAAGTTCATATTTTTTTTCGCCGAGTGTAAGTCGTATAGTCTACTGTTTTCGAGGTAAACGTACTTAAAAGGACGACTGCAGTGCGTAAATACAGTAACAGGCTATGTAATAAAAATAAGAAGATGCTAAAATACTATTTTAAAATGTAGTTATTCTCTTACACCAATTGCCAAAAAGAAAATTGCATTTACTGGTACCTACTACATTGGGTACATTTTTAAATTCAATTTTCAAAATTACTGTATTTACCCACTGCAGTCGTCCTTTTAAGTCCTTTATCTCAAAATCGACTATACGACTTTATACCAAGGAACCACAAAAATTTTAAGAAATAATTGGTTTAAAATATAAAAAATACACTAGGCGAAAAAAATATGACCTAAACAACTAACCACTCCTTTGTTTCTACGCCCCCCTATGGGTCACCTGATATTTCAAAAGGACTCAATCCTCTAACTATACGTGAAGTTAATTCCTGTATTGTAAGTAGATCTTTTTAAACCCCGTAAAATTTTTAAGGTTGGGGGTTTTTGTTTTCGGGGAATTTTACTTTTTTATTTTTTTTAGAACTTTTTGGTATTTTAAATTTTAATTTAATTTTTTAATTTAAAAAAAATGAAAGTTAAAGAATTATATAATTTTAATATTTTCCAAGACGGCTTTAAAACTTTTGGGCCTTTTTAATTTTTTTCTTGGGGAAAGTTTTTTGGTTTTTTCCCCCCCCTTTTTTTTTTTTTTTGGGTTTTTTTTTTTAAAAGTATTTAAAAAAAATTTCATTTTTGTTACAATACATTTTTTTAATTTTTAATTTTATTTTTAAAATTTAAATTTTAAATTGAGTTTTTTAAAATTTCTAAAATTTAATTTTTTAAAAACCTTTTAAAGTAAAATGTATTAAAAACTTATTTGAAATTAAAAAAAAACCTAGGAAAATTTGCCCCCCATTCCTTTTTCCTTTTGGGCCCTTTATTTTCGGCCCACCCCTAATAAGAAAAGCCTGTTGAAGAGTCCTAATAAATTTAAAAACCACTTTCACACCATCTTCAAGGGCCTATAGCTCCCTCTGGAAGCATTTCCGGACCTATGTTAATATGAACTTTTTTTCATATCTTTTTATGTAGAATCCTGTATAATGGTAAGATTTTAAAGCTCTTTGAATTGCCTTTACATTAGTAGTTCTGCTGAATTTTAAGAAATTTATAGTCAACCAGGATTAAATAGTAGTAATCTTAAATAATAAATTAATTAAATATATTCTTGGGCCGAGACGGGCGCTTTAAAAGCAGGTCAGATTTTTCTTCGGGCCAAGATGGGCGTAATTTATGCACTATACCTGATCTTTCCAGCCGAGATGGATATTTTTCTCTTTTTTTTATACGTAAAATAAAATAGAAATAAATACGTGAAATAATGTAGAAGTATTGAATAAAAAATAAAAATATCGCTTTAATTGGATCGATTACAAGATATTACATGGGTTTTTGGGAAAATTCGTATCAATATCTATTATATTCAGTGTTTTTATTGTAAAAGGGAGCAGTCCAAAGACTTATGTGAATAATTATTTATATCAAAAAGAATGTTAACACTTCTATTATATTTTAGAAACAGTATCTTTAATATACAAAATTTGTTTAATAATACTAAGAACTATTTGCACAATACTAGAGAAAATTCTCAAATTTACACTGGATACATTGATTTTTTGAGATGTAAGACCAGCTAAAGGTCAGAGGATCTAAATCTGGCAAATAGTGTGGATGTTGCAACAATTTGTATTTTAATTCACTGGTTTTAACGATGAGTTTTAGAGCTGTGTAAGAGGGTGTGTTGCTTAACAATTTTTTTTTGTAAACGAGAACAAGTTTCATCTATGTCGATGAAAAAATGCACAAAATGATTTTTATCCTTTTCAAAACGCACCAAATGTTGCTGAGAAATTTGTATACAAATGTCTTTTGTTTCATTGCTAGCAAATGCGACACCCATTATATACACAGCTTTTTGAAACCCAAAACTTTAGTCAAAATATTTTTAATCTCTGTTAATTAATCTAGAATCTTTCACAACTATAACCTGTGTTTTAGTACAATTTCTGGTTTTGATGCGCTTTAGAGACGTCCTTGAATCATCTTCAAGACTTGTACGATCACATTTTGGCTTAGAAACCCATCTTTCTCTGTTCTAATTAAAGATGAAGAGTCCTTATACACTTTTAACAACGGTCCATGATGATTATTTTTGATGTTACACCTTCCACCTTTAAACTTCAACGTGTTCATTGAAAAACTACCATTTTTAGAAAAATAAAACGACGAATCTTTATTATCGAACGCCAAAACTTATTAAGCAACCAAGTTACTGATGCATTACAAAATGAAGTTTCGCTAACGTGTGGTTTTATAAAATTAGTAACTTAATAGGAGTTTATATAATAAATTACAAAATCAAAATGAATTTTCGCGACGCGTGCCTAAAAGAAACACTTTCGAAACAGAATACGTTTCTAATAGAAGGTATTTCTATACTGACAATATTTACCGCAAAAAAGTAAAATTCGTTTCAAATAATTTGATTTTACCGAGCAGTCACCTTTGTGTGATGACATTTTGCTACTTTTAACGCGTGGTCGCACAAAAGACAGACGTGACCAGGGAATTTACCTCAACTGAAATTTAATAGATGTCACAACAGCAACTAAATACGTCTAACTCTGCCTTAAGGGAGAGGAAGGGGTAAAGTTTGTTCAGTCAAAAAAAAATCTATTTTTAAGAATTTTTTTATAACATATTGTTATTATAGGTTTATTTTAAAATGCCCAAAAATGCCCGATGTCTATCGAATTGTCTCACAAGACGCGATAATGGGTCTTCGCAATTCCTCCACGTTTTCAAATTTTTCAATTTAAACTAAAAAATTTGTGTAAACCAAATTTTTATGTCTCCAGAGAAAAATCGAGGGATTTAAAGTCAGGAGACCGTGGAGGCCAAGCTCGGGTAAAAAAACAACTGTGTAGGTAGGTAGGTTTAAAGTGAGTGGGTATAACACCCTTCTCACCTTCTTATCAGCTTAAATTAAAGTTTTATACGGCCTGGCTGTAATGCTAACTTTGTATTGCGGACATGTATCTAATTTTTTTACCGAAGAAAGGCATAATTTGCGAACAAAATGCACAAAACAAATGTATGTCTTCTAATTAACTCATGCCTTCACAAACCGTCTTTTAAATTGTAAAATTCCAACCCCCGAAAAAGATACAATGAAAAAACCATTGAAGGTTACATATTTCAGTCTTTTTCCAGGGTAGCAGATGATTCCAAATATTGCTGTTACAAATTGTATGCGTTTTTGTCAATGCACATTTAAAAAAAAATCTTAAGAAGTTTAGGACATATGTACATAGATATTTTTTTTTCTATTTTTATCCAAGGAGATCTTATGTAAGATTTCTCGCAATAATAAGGGGGAAAACCATAGGCGTGCGTAGGGTAAAGCTGGTGTGGGGGGCCGGGGTAATAAAATAAAAATAATAATAATAATAATGAAGTGAATAAAA
>JAHBCN010016245.1:0-19975 GCA_019359885.1 Listronotus oregonensis
TTAATTCCATTTCTCCTTTCTATCTCTTCCCCCCTAATAAATTTAATAATAATATATTGGAACAATTTTGGAAAGTATAGTACCCCCGGACAAAAAGAACGTAGCTTATTTCGGGCCCGGGGGAAAAAGAACACTTTCGGACTAGTTGTGTTTTTTTTTCTTTTTAATTAAACCTTTGACTGGGGGGCCCCCCATGGATAATTTTCTTATTCAGATCTTGGTCGAAATAAAAAGAATAAGTTTTAAAAAAGATTTTTGCACAGCAACATATTTGTTTTTTGAACATCATGTTATAGTCCCCCTTTTTTAAAATTATCAATTGAATATCCTGTTAAATAGAGATTTGCATTCGTTACGGTTTTTTTAAAAAAACTAAATTGAAAAAGGGGGTACTATTTTTGGGCAAAAATAAATGGGATTAATTGTGGAAGTGAAAAAACATTGATGTGAAAAAAAAACCCAAAAACCCTCTTTTAATTGGAAAAAGCTAAAAATTGACCAAAAAATAACTGATATAGGTAAATTAAAAAGGAAACTAAATGCCAGGTCAAAGTATAGGTGAAAAAAAGGGAAAAAGGGGAGTTTGTTGATTGATGACATAAATACACAAGTTGGGGTTTTTTCCGCCTCGACACTGCAGCCTACGGGGTTTTTTTACCCTTTTGGGGTTTTTTTTGTTTCGGTTAAAAGGTTTACACCTTAGAGGGGTGTAGTAGCCCTTTTACTTTTTTTTTTCGGGTCTCAGCCTCCTGGTGGTTAGGGATTTTTCCCAAAAGATGGTCAAAGCCATAGATTTACATATATTAAATAAGTGATCTGGTATCCCAAAAAAACCCAACGGACTTTTTTCAATTATTTAAACAAAAAAAAAAACTTTTCTTGGATTTTTGTGGCGGAATTGTACTATAATTTTGTTTTTTTCCCCAAAAATTTTTTAAAATTTGGAAAAACTGAATTTTTTTTATCTTGTTAGCACTACAAGATGAGATTTTGGGTTTTATAGTTTAAGAAACTGAAATTTTCCAAATTGTTCCGAAAATGTATTAAAGTCATATAACAAATTGCAGAAATAATTATTAGGGCCTCATCCAATATGTAATGATCCTGAATTAAAATTTTAAAGTCCAAGGAATAAATACATTGTCAAATTGTGGGGCTTATGACGTAAAAAAATACTTTATTTTTTTGAAAAATCAACAAAAAAAACCTTTACTTTAAAAAATTGGCTTTAAAAAAAAAATTTTTTCTGTCCCAAAAGCAAATCATCTTACCTTTTTGTATTCGTAAAATAAAAAGAGTGGGTGGGAAACCCAGCTACATACAGTCTGAAGTCCACAGCTTCAGCGAAAGGATTACCGGCCATGGGCGACGTCAAAGCTGGGAATCTTCGAAAATAGTTCACCGAGGATCTGTCACAAATTTTGTTTTTACCAAAAAAAAAAATGTTGTTAAAATAATATATTTTAAAGTAAAAAACAGGCTAAAAGTTTTTACAATACAAAGATGCTTAGAATTTTGAAGATGTGAAAATACAGGATACTACAAATACGAGAATAAGTATGAGAATCTCAAAAACTGTTAGGAATTGAAAATTGATTAAAGTTATATTATTCATCCCTTTATAGACCATCTGGAGAGGCTCGAAACTTCTCACTTGGTTCGGTTCATTATCTCCAGAGCGTGTAGACTCAGCTGCTTCGAAATCTTTAAGTTCCTTGTTAATAAACTACCTCTTACTTTACCTAAGACAATCAAGGTACGTAAGTACTTAGGCATAAGTCTTCGTGAACTCTCCTAAGATTTAAAAAATGAAGCGTTTGAAAAGCGAAGAAATTCTTTTTTTTCAAAAAATATGCTAAAAAAACCCTTTAAAAACCAAAAAAACCGAAGGGTGGTTCTATTTTTTTTTGTAATCCAATGTTTTAATTTATATTTATTCATGACGGACTTTGGATAGGTTTCGCCAAGGTTGCACTTATAGAAGTATAATAAATATATTTTTTTATTTAAAAAAAAAAATTATTTACAATGAGGGGGACTAACAATCCCTAAGGTAACGTACAAGTTGATATGGAAATGCCAAAAAGAACTGAAAGTCCTGGGAGAACGCAACAGGGTAACTTTCCTGTGTGCACCGGGATATTTGGGAATAGAAGACAACGAAAAAGCGGATAAGCTAGCAAAACAGGGATCATCCACACAACATCAGTAGAATAAAGACTTCATAAAAGGGCCCTCCCAAAAAAACAAAAAACAAAGGAAGAACTACTCAGACAAAGTAGGAGGACTTGATAACATTTGGGCTACTAACAGGGCACGATAACTTAAAAAAGGGGGGCTACACAAGATAGGCCCCAAAAAAGGCCCAAGTTCCAGAATGTGCGATGAGGAGGAAGAAAAAAACCTACCCTTCCCGGGGGAAAAAAAAAAAAGGAAATTTTTAAAAACCCAAAACCCCCCGGAATATATTCCAACCCGCCGGGGTTCGCTTTTTGGGGATATTAGGTTATTAAAAAAAAGGGGGGTTAGGGAAAAAGGGGAACCTTCCAAAAATAAAATTAAAAAAAAAAAAGGAAATCCGAACAGTTGAAATTGTTAATTTGGGGAAAATTTTTTTTAAAAATTAAGGTAAAAAATTCTTTTTTAAAAAAAATTTTTTTTTTTTTTTTTTTTTTTAAAAAACTCCTTTTGACAGAAAAACCTGGGAAAAAAACCCCAAAATAGTTTTTTTCCCCCCTGAGTTAAAGGAATCGGCCACTAGCAGGTCCCCGATGTTTAAACGGGCTTGGTGGGGGCCCCCAAATCAATTATAGTAATATATGTCTTTTTTTTGGGGCACGAAAACCCAGCCTTTCACTTTTGGAAAAAAATTTTAAAACCCTTTTTGGTTGTAAATTCCAATTTACTCTCGTATTTGGGTTTGGGGGTTTTTTGGGAAAAATCAGTTGTATTTTAAAAAAATTTAAAAAGTTTTTGGGGGGGAAAGGGGAAACCCCCAAATTTTTTATGAAAAATTTTCTTCTTATTTTCAAACTTTTTCAAATAATAGCCAAATCTGAAAAAAAACTTTCAAACACAAAAATCATTCCCGGGCCCCTTTTTGGGGGATTTTTGGGGGAAAGAACTAAAATTTCTACGCAAAATAGAAAACCCTTTTTAAAACCCCTTTTTATAATTTTTAAAATTCGTAAAAAAATGTGTAAAAATTTATCACCCTAATTAAGGGGGGGATTAAAACTAATTTTTTCCTATACTGAATACTGTCATTTTGGTTTGATTATCCATATTTTCTACTGTTTCAATTAAATTTTTTTGTAAAAAATAACCTTTTCCCAAATTGACCAGTGTTTCCAAATTTTCAATTTTGCTGATTTTTTTTAAAAAGAGGTCTATTTCCCCAAAAAATAATTTTTTCGAATAGCTTTTCAACTAACATTTTAAAAAAAATTTTAGAAAATCTTTACCTTAAATGTTAAGCATTTCCAAATTTTCTATCTTTTCAAAAAATTGTTGCAAACTCAGCGATTATTTTAGTCCCAGGGGTGTCTATTTTTAAAATGTACAGATACTCAAGCTTTTCCTCTACTTCTTCCATCGGGATCCTTTCCCCAACCAAAAAAGGGGGCCCCCCAAAAAATTTCCCCAAATAATTTTTATATATAAGCAAAGAAGACAGAATTAAAACAATTCTGTCTACTTTTCCTTTGATATAAGTTTAAAAAGTAAATTTTTTTAAGACACAAATGTGAAAGTTTCTCCCAAATTTTGGTCCCGATTTCAACACAAATATCAAAAATTTTTTTTCTATAAACGGAATAATGCATTAAAAAAATTAAATTATTAAAAATTGGAAGATATATTTTTAAATAGCATCGTAAATAAAAATTATTGAAGTTGGTTTTTATTAATGAATAATTCTAAAACCGTTTTAAATGGTGAGAATGGGGTTTTTTTTTTCAATCCACCTCAACTACGGAAAAGTAGAACGGGGGAAGGAATTTTTTTTTAAATTGTTTGAATTGGACAATTAATATAAATGTTAGTAAATAAATAAACGTTGACGTTACCTTTTAAAATTTTGATATTTCACTTTTAACACTTTGTTTAAAATTTACATTAAGGCACTATTTTTTAAAAAGTAACATTTTTAAGGCTTCTAAAAGTGTTAAAATTAAATTTTTAACCCCGTTTGTAAAAATAGATATTTATACAAAATTATATTTAAAACACCCCCATTTTTATCTGAATGAAAACAAAAAAAAAAAATTTTTATTCTAATTCCAATAAAAAGGTTTTGAAAACCATTGTTAAATGGAATACAATGTAAATTCTAACGTTTTGCCCCCTCACGAAAAAAAAATCGATATTACACAAAAAAAATTTAGTACTCCGTCTATACCTTAATCTAAATAATGCTAATTGCCCACTTATAAAATGGCACCATGAATACAAATGTTGTTTCGTCTCGGCCTGTATATAATTGTGCAGACTGGTTTACAGTTTAGGCCAAGTTCCAATATGTATTTTTTTGCTCCGTTCCTTAAAATGTCCTTTTATTTTATTCAGAGCAAAAACAGAAAATCCAAAAGCGTTTTTTATTTAACTTCAGAGCGTTCTGAGTAAATCTTTTCTCTCCAGATTTTTAGACGGTTAAGTGTCAATTAAATTTGCAACAGAATAAATAAAAGAGATGGTCATTACACCTTAAATATCTATATTAATTAACAGAAAAAATATTAATAAATTTTAGAAAAAACAGCTTAAAGCTCTAATATTTTATTTTTGAAATAAACAAATGAAAATGACACTTGTCAGCTGATACTGCAGCTGATCAATATTCCGGATTAGCTCAGATATATATTATGTGAATGAAATGCATGAAATTTATTTTGATCTAAAAACACGTCAAATCGTTTCCTTTTTCTTTGCCTCCTAAAGAACATATCCCAAATATATCTTCCCAAAAAACATTAAGTAGTTTCGGCGAAAAAACGATTTAAAGTTCACGTCTGGCCCTTTAAATTTCTCGTCGGATCTAAAAGAAAATGAACAGATTATAGTATTCTACTTTTTAAATAAACAAATGAAAATGGCATCCACTTATAGAAAATTAAAGGTGTTTCAATATCCGGTGGGGCTTCGCTTGGTATTTTGTTCACTCTACTTTCTTCCGAGATGTAATATTGGAACTTAGCCCCGGTGGCCTCTGTCGATCAGGCATTGTGAATATGTGTAGTTAGCGCGTTGTGACGTGGATATCGTTTTCGCGAAATAGTTATATATTTGAATTTTAAATGCTTGAAACCCTTATTCAATTTCGGGTAATTGTCTAGAAAGTTCCGGCAACGCCGATTTTAACCAAATTTGGTGTGCGAAGTTTTTTGGGGCGCTGATCACGATTCTGAAAAAATAAATTGACGGAAACGTTTCGTTTTCGAAATATCCATCATCAAACTTGAAAATCAAGCTAACCTTATTGTTTAAAAGGTGTTTATAAAATATTGTGTTTTAATTTAGTGTAAAAATCAAGAAATTCTGTGCAAAAAATAGAAGGAATAGTGTAAATGGGGTTAGTTTTATTTTTAAGTTTGATGATCAATATTTTAAAAACAAAAAAATACCCGGTATACCAAATTTGGTTATAATCAACGTTGCCGAAACTTTCTAAAGAATTACCAAATTTCGTATTAAAAAAAATTGGCAAAAGCGTTATTTAGGTATAAAGGGTTATTTTTAGCCAATTAAAAAAATATATACAAGAAGCCTGTTACCTCGACTTATCCCGAGATCCCGTCACATGAAAATCTATTTGCTCCGCTCTTATGTAATATTGGAACTTAGTCTTAACATATTAAAGTAATTAATAACATTGCATCTCGAGATTTTTACAGGTTTTCACATCTCGGGGTCCAAAGATTACAATCAATATTTTTTACTTACCTCTCCCTTGGGATATTGTAGATCTATGCATTTTTGTATTAACGCGTTGTTGATTACTCTGGGCTCTCTTTCCTTGCAAGGGTCCAACATTTTTCTGGTTGGCGAATATCATAAAAATTATCAGAAATCCTAAAATTAGGAAAATAATTTTTTGGCTTGGAAATTGTCACAATTACGTCAACATTTATAGATATGAGGTTATGGTTTCGATAACATTTAAGGTATAGTGTAGTTAGTGATAATATAACCTCAATTTTTTTAGTAGCTTTACTGATAGTCAGTAGCATAGTAAATTTTAGACCTGGGCTTATCTATCTATATAAATAAAAATAAATTGCCGAAATGTATGTACGCGCACAACTTCACAACGACTGCACCAAATTAGATTATTATTTTTTATTTTGTTTGTTATTGTCAGGAAAAGGTCCTTATTTAAGAAAAAATTAAGAAAGTGGTGCGGAAAATTAGAAAATTTAGAAAAACTTAATGACCATGCCAGTGCGGCAATATTTCTTCTGTAGCATTATCTACGGGAAAGAGGCATACATACAAAAAAATGTGTGCCATCTAACAATGTGTGGACAAACTGTTTGCTAAATGATAGTTCTTACATCCGAAAAAATTCATGTGTGGAAAATAATTTTCATCGAACCGAAAGGTAAAAGCAGCCATGGAATCGTTCTTCTACAGTCTTCCATATTCTTACTTTAGAAATGGAATCCATAAATGAAATTACTGGAATAAGTGTATTGATGTTTGGTGATATTATATTAAATAATAAAATATATTTTTTTTCATTTATCTTGGGACGGTCCACGATGGCTGATGCCCAAGTACTAACGTACCGTGGGTGTCTGAAGTGTGGTAAAAGGAAGTTTATTCACCGAAGACTTTAATATTTGGAGATTTGGAAAAAAGAAAAACCTTCTAGGAGGAAGTTTCCATGTCTAGACACTCTGCGGTGGAAGGAACAAACAAAGTGGGAAGTTCTGGGCCTCTCAAATCGAACTGTAAAAGAATGCATAAAAGTGGCATTACGGGTTGCTCTGTTTGGAGCTGCCAGAGAAAGAATTATACTGGCCAATTCTTCTAAGCAGAAGCCGTAAAAATACCTATAAAAAGCAACAGCTTATCGGTAAGCAAGAAAAGAAAGCTTTGCTGTAAGTGCGGGGTTATTAATAAGACAAACAGCTTTTCTTTGAGTGCAGTTAACAATGCTAAGTGTTGAAGGGGACGCCATTCCTCGGACATAAGAACAATATTCTAAAGAAGGTCTAACCTGGAATACATACAGATTAGAAAGAGAAAAATACTTTCTGGCTCAAAAAAGGAATCCAAGCTTTTTTTGAAGCTGCTGAGGCTATGGTTGTAATGTGTTTGTGTCAGTTAGGGTTATTCTTTAAAGTAACACCCACAAGATTAAATGATTCTTTGTTCTGGAGAACTTGGCCGCTCATATGTAACAGATGAACATTGGCAGACTTTTTTCGCGACAGCGAACATGACTGTGTTTTGGAGGCATTAAACTGGAGAAGATTGTTGGCGCCCCAATCCAAGATGGGTTTAAGATCTTTTGAAAAAGATATCTGCATTGACCTGCGTTTGTTTTCCAAATTAGATTTACAGGGCGGCTTAAGAAATTAAATATTAAAGTAGAAGGTACTATCGTCAGCAAAACTATGAATATGATTGATTGTAGAGGAGAGAAGATAGTTATGAGAAGAAACCGATTTGGTGCCAGTACTGCGCCCTAGGGCACCCCAGCATTAATTTGGTAGAAGCTGAAAGAATGACCATCTATAATAACCAATACACATCGATTAGAAAGAAAACTGGAGAGCCAAAAACAAAACTTTGGGAATGACCTTTAAATTGTATAACTTTGCTTAATCACTTCTTTTTAAGTTGTCAAAAGTCCCATACTTACCCATAAAATTTAAAGCACTCTGTATAGTATACCTTAATTTTAATTCCTATGCGAGAGACGAAGGTAGTTAGGTTTTATATTACATCCCTTCATATGCAGCCAGTCTGATTTAATTACAAATACAAACAAAAAACCTTTTAAAAATTCTTCTTACCTTTTTAAATAAGTCTGTAAAGAAAATTCTCCAGTCTGCGTTTTTTTATTTATTACGGTAAGTTGTCTGAAACAAACATAAAGAACTAATAGCTTTCATAAGTATCGATTAAATTTTCAATTAGGTTGTCTAGGTAACTTCCCTCGAGCACGGAGATTATACAGGGCGTTAGACTTTTATGTAAATATGTAAAAGGCGTACATAGAAAACGCAAATACGTTTTTTCTTACTCTATAAGTTGGTTATTATTCGCGATATTTATGGTAGAGTACTTTATATCAAAGTAGGCCTCCAATTATGTTGGTATATTATCCGGACCAATCGTTCTTAAGAGTGCATTTACGCTACACCTTAGGGGTCGGGCGAAAGGACGTGGAGACGGTGGGCGGAGACTAACAAACTCCCACACCACAATTTTCGTATAGCCGCATTAAAAATATTATATTTTATTTAGGTTCTTCCAAATTCGGTGTATCGATGCGACGTTGTTTCCGGTTGCAAGCCTACAGGAGATAACGTTTTTCGGTAACTATTTTTTACTTAAATGACATTAATTATACACCATTTTAAAGGTAAGGAAATAATCTATGCCTCTGCTGTAGCGGATTTTTGAAATATGAGTCAAGTTAAGAGAAAATAGTATCTAAACATAACCGATTTTAGGGTGACTTTCACTCAAGGAAATATTATAAACTAAATCCAAATTTTAAAAATTCTTACAGCAGAAGCCTAGATTTAAGTGTTGGCTTTCATATAGTTTTTGAAAATTATCGATAACTTATACCGTTTTTGAGAAAAACATTATGCCCCGAACCCCAAATTGGATCCAATTTTCGCGGCGCGAATGGACTCTTAAAGATTTTTAATCGGGTTCTGGTGGAGACTGTTCGCTGGTTAGGGCAGCACTTTTATGTTTACCCAGAATTGACCTGCTCTGATCACCTGCCGAATATATCTCTCATCAAACCGAGTTCGAGGTGGCCGATAAACCTTTAGTTTACGGAAATCTGAGGACAATTTAAATATCTTCTCGTCGGTAAAAATTACCCTTTCCTTTTTGCGTGAAAAATTTCGAAACATTATGGCCGTTTGTGGAAACAACAAAAATGTTGCCTCTCATTTTCACGCAGACAGTCTTTTAGGGCTTACCAAAGGAAGATTTTTTAGCAAGGTACAAATCTTACAACAAACATTTAACGGATCAGAAAAAAAGGCAATAAAATTGCCATAACTACATAATTTTTTTTTAACAGTTAGTACATCAAATGAAGAATAAGAACATTAACACTTAATTTCTAAAAATCTTGTTCAAAATGGGAACCTCTATTGCGTATACACGCAAGACAGCGTCTTCTTAGTTCTGTCTTAGTTATTCTAGTTGTCAATGTATTTCAGATGTGTTTAGCAGCGTCAAGTGTCCTTTGTCTAAGATTTTCTCTTGTATTCACTCGAGTTGAGTAGACTATATCTTTCATATGACCCCATAATTAGCAGTCCATTGGGGTTAAATCCGGACTCCGCGCCGAAGTATTGGGCCTGCTCTTCCAATCTAACGGTTCGGGAAACGTCGATTAAGTAATTCCCGTACTGTCAACCGATAATGCGCTAGACAACCATTGTGCTGAAATATCATTCGTTCTCTCACGGGTAAAGGAAGGTCTTCTAGAAGCCCTTGCAGGTCAAATGTTCATACATTTATCAGTTTAAATTTTCAGGCAAAAAGAATGGCCCGATTAAATAGCTGCCAATAAGTCCCATCCATACATTTTCAGAAAATTTCCTTTTGAAACTAGTTTCCCTTATTAAATGTGAGTTTTCTTACGCCCAATAGTGTAAGATGTCAAAATTTGTTATGCCCTCGCGATTAAATTTCAATTTATCCGTCCAAAGAATGCTTGTTAAGAAATGCACATCTTCTGCGTCTGCATTTAACACAAAGCGGCAGAATTTCTCTCTTTCTGGATCACCTTTATATAAGCCTTGAACAGAGTATAATGGTAAGGATGGTATCTAACCTTATGTATCGTAGTCCAAACTTTCCATTGTGATGCACAGGGTTTGCCCCGCCATTTTGGTAGTTAAAGTGCTTGGGCTATCTTCAAAATGCCTTAATATTTCTTCATCCTCATCTGCTTGATAGACGGGAGGATCACCAGCGTCACCCCTTCTAGCTTTTACTGAACCATTTTCGGCAATATTTCGATATGTTGTACTAAAAACACGAACCTTTGGTATGCAACGGTTAGGAAAGCGACGTTCATATTCCCTACGGGCTTTTGCAGCATTACCATTGCAATATCCGTAGACGAATAGGATATCAGCATATTCTACATTGCTGTACGCCGCCATGTCATTTCAACAATAACACAACAATAACAACAGCGACAAAAATATTTAACAATAAAAACTCCAACAACGACAATAATATTTAACAATAAACTTAAAGAACTTTGAGAACATGATTTTCAGAAGGGAACCACAATGTAATGTAATTGTACAGAGTCTATTAATCTAAAGGGGTTATGACATCGTCGAGAATGGGGATAGCAAAAGTCCAAGACGTGAGGGTGTGAAAAGGGTCGCTTATGTTGGCGGCCCTGTCGGGTAACTCTAAAAGTTACTAACATTCTCAGCTGTGGACAGAGTCGTGCCACAAGTCGAAGTTTTTATATGGGGTTATTTTTACAGTTAAAAATATTTGTGTACAGAGTTAATATTTTATTGATTTTGACTGTTTTTACTATATTGTTTTTGGTAGTGTTTAGTCGTGTAGTTGTCCTTAGTGTGCAATAGACCAAACAGTTGTGTTTCCCATAAGGATTCTGTTATTTGCTCGGAGCATGTTAAAAAAGACGATTTTTATATGTCTTCCAGAAAAATTGCAAAAGCGGTGATAATGAGATCCTGATCAAAAAGGAAAAAGGCGATTAATAAAAGAAGGTAAGGTGAAAAATATGATATATCCTAATGCTGCTATTACTAACAAATATTTTTTTATTGTAGCAGTTCCATTCAGTTTGCATTTTACACCTCGGATAACACAAACACGGTTTTTAAGTCCACCAGTGACTCTTCACAACTCTGAATGTAGTTACACAGTTATTAGTAAGTAAATTGAAATTTTTGTGTGATTTTAATTATAGTGATTTGTTATCAAGAAAGTAAATAGTCAATATTGACTTGCTTATACCTAGAACTGATCAACTTTAGGTATATGCATTAATGTACCTTCAGAATGTGTATTTAATATTTTGTTTCCATTATTTTGCATATTTATTAAATTTGCGGTTAGTTACATTCTTTAATTGTATTTAATTTTTTTTGGATACTTATCTACTAATTACTTGGTATATTATGTTGAAAAAGACATGTTTTGAAATATAATTTATATTTTTTAGATTTGCCTTTTACAAGTTTAAAATTAACTGATGTAAACCTACCTTGCACTGAAGAAGTTTTTGTTTAGATTGTGTAGTATGAAGTGGACTGCGAAGAACTTGTAAGTAAGTTAAACTTTCGAGTACCAAATAAGAACACAAGATCTAATTCTTTGTTTTATCTTGCAAGGGCTGCCAACAAACTATAAATAAAATTTTTGTGTTTGTATTAAGTAGGATTTTAATGCTTAAATGATTTTTATGTTTTAAAATATGAAATGTAGTATACCACAAAATATTATTAAATAATACCACTAAGTACTGTGTTCTTTTCTTCCATATCTATTTCAAAATGTAAAAATTTCAATTGTATTTTATTTAATTGTTGCAATTGTAAATGTATTGTAGTGTTGTAGTTGTGAAACAAATAAAGTTTAGTTTAAATAATTCATTTTATTGCCAAAATGGAAAATTTTGCTATTATTCTGCAATATCAAGATGCTGTATGGTCCGTAAGTAAATAAATAACTAGTTTTTAAAAGTAACATAATTCGTTTTTAAAATAAAATAAATTAAGGATTAATAGACAAGTTTATATATTTATGAAGTAATACAAAAAGAACGTCATAAATTCCTAAAAAAAAGTTAATTTTTTTATGGCTTCCAGTATTTGATTTGGAGTTGGATATTTTGTAATCTTACAAAGATCTTCAAGATAGCTTGTAAAAGCCCATTTCTGATCCTGCATTTACAGAAAAGCTTCCTTCCTGTCTTTCTTCTATAGGTATTTTCACGGCTTCTGCTTAGACAAGTTGGCCAGTATAATTCCTTTTCTGGCAGCTCCCAACAGAGCAACACGTAGTGCAACTTTTATGCATCTTTTAACAGTTCAGCTAGAGAGGCCCCGAACTTCCCGCTTTGTTCGTTCCTTCATCCCTAGAGTGTCAAGACTATGGAACCTGCTACCTGCAGAATTTAAGTCTCTTGTGAATAAACTCCCTCTTACCACACTTCAGCCACCCACGGGGCGTTCATACTAGGCCTCAGCCTCCGCGGACTGTTCCAAGATAAAAAATAATTAAAGTCCCCAAACTTCTTTACTTGCTCATAAAATTTTATAAACGTCGTAATATAGGTGGGTATTATTAAAGAAAAAAAGGTGTTAATAATTCAATATCGTGTGTTTAAAAATAGAGTAAGTACTCATAATTATAACAAATTAGCAATCATCAGTATTTTCTACATTTTAATTTTTTTTTCATTTTTTAAAATATTTAATGTAATAGATACCATTGAAAAGGTACGCCATCGTCGTGTTGTCGCTTTAATTTTTAATTTCAATACTTAATTGAATTACATTTATATTTTTGAAATAAATTTTGTTCGTCGATATAAAAGCAGTTTTTCGTTTCCACCTCAATTCTACGCCACTGTCCGGCATAAAATCCAACATGGCCGAAATGGACCCTTCTTGACGTGACACAAGAGTTTTTCGATATGGCGGATGTCATAACCCCCTTTAGATTAATAAACTCTGGTAATTGTAATAGAATCCAGAGGCCTTGTAAAAAATAGCAGTTAAATGAATTCTGTCGTCTCCTTTATTTTTTACTCTTTTTTTAAAAACTGCGAAGAATTTGCTGTAAGATTTATACCTTGTTAGATAGCTATTACAATAAGAAAGTTTTTAAAACAATTTGTATGCAAGTTGTACTGCTAATTTTTTGTGATAACGTTTAGAGATTTCTACATGAAATTTTTAAAATTATTTTTTAAAAGTTTTTCTTTGAAATTTCCACAACATCCAAAATGATACCGGATATTGTTTTATTCCAAACCAAAGACCATTGTGTTGTACAAGTATTCCAGCAAAAAGATTACACAAAATGAAACTACATTTCTTGAAAATTAAAATTTAAGTCAATAAACCTTAAATTTTTTAGAAAAACGAAAATTTGAAATATCTCAAAACTTATTGGTTTTTGTATGATACATGTAAGGGTTAAATTAACTCCTTTTATCTTGTTCTATCAGATCCCCAAAGGAATGTATCCAATTAACAGTAAGCCTGTATAAGTTGTAGAGTAATTTGAGTAGCACACTGTCGCTTCGTCCCACTGTGCGCGTACTACCCTGCGCCTAGATTCTAAAAGTTAGGTTAAGTGGAAACCTCAATTTTAATGACCAAAAATCTGCTCTCTCCCTTGAGTGCAAAATGGAAGCGAATTTTAATTTAAAAAAATATTAAAAAATGTATTTTTTTTATTTCTATAGGTTTATTCCATAACACTTTTACGCATTTCATTTGTTTGTTTTGTACAACGTAACCATTCATTAAAATTAACACAGTGTTATTAAATCACATCGCTAAGTGACGTACGAAGCAAACAAATTGATGGTAATGATTGTCAACTAAAGTTCAAGCCACAATTCAAAACACTTGCTCGTCTCCGGCAATTACATAAGTAGAAACAAACACGCGTTTTCTCTACGGATAATTGTTAAAATTGTTGAAATTATTCCAGTCCAGACATTTTAATTGAGTCGCCCGTGTAATTGGTTTCGTGAAATTACGTCTAAATTCCTGTATTTGCATTGTGGATTCGTCATATACGTATTTTTATTAAAGCAATTTTTATTGTTTTATTGTACTATTCGATTTAAAAAGTTTATTTTCGGTTTGTTTGACATTTTAATTTTTTTTAATTATAAAAAAACTTAACGCTTAATATTCTCCACAGTATTTGTATGATTCTTGCTTAGAACGACGTTTTTATTAGCTTGACTTGTATGTATGTATCAAAGCTGGGACGAATCCTTCAAAAAAAGGATCGATTTACGAATGCGGTACTTCGTTAAGGAATCGAATCCAGGGAAACGATTCTAATTTAACGGATCATGAATCCGGATCATTCTTAGTTTTTATGCTTACAAATGGTAACGACAATACGAATAATAAAACATAATCTTCTTCTTCTTCTTCCGTGGCACTACAACTCTGGGTGAGTCTTAGCCGCATCCACTATTGCTCTACATCTCGTACGATCTTGTGCTTCCACTTGCCACTGCTGGACTTCCATAATATATATAATAAATCTGCTGTGACAGCATCCTTCCATCTTTTTCTGGGTCTACCTATTGATCTTCTGCCAGCTGGTCTCTCAAGGAATACTGTTTTTATCAATCCGTGGTCTTCTGATCTTACTACATGACCTGCCCATCTTATTCGGTTAGCTTTTATGTGTCCAATTAAGTTTTCATACATTGCCGCCAATTATATATAACGCCCTATTTCCTGTCATTATTCGTGCTGAGACATCCTTTTCTACTCGATTGTCATCCGTACTAGGTACTTAAATCCCTTAACCACTTCGAAGTTGAACTCATCAAGGGTTATATTCTGCCTGATTCGGGGCCTTGGATTCTTTGTAACTACCATGTATTTGGTTTTTTCTTCGTTTACTCGTAGGTCCAGATTACCTGCTTCTTTCTCCAGCTGTGAAAAACCTCTCGCATGTCTCTTGTTCAATGGGCCACTGTGTCTATGTCATCAGCAAAGGCCAACAGCAATTTTGAACCCTGATGCTCAAAACCTTCTGTTAGCTCCGACGCTATTTTGCTAACTGCATATTCCAAGGCAAAATTAAATAACAATGGTGATAGGGGTCTCCTTGTCTGAGTCCTGATGTTACCCTAAATGGCGTGGATGTTCTATTTCCTACCCTTACCTGTGCATAAGAGTTTGTTACGCACATTTGTGTCAGTTCTACTACTTGGTATGCCCATCTCTAACATTGCCATCCATAACCTGCTTCTTTTTATAGGGTCATATGCTTGCTGGAAATCTACGAAGATTTGGTGAACATCCCTGTTGAACTCCCAGTTCTTTTCTAATATTTGCCTGATCGAAAATATTTGATCTATCGTTGACCTTCCAGCACGAAATCCGCATTGATAGTCGCCGATAATATCTTCCGCATAAGGGGTCAGATGATTAATCAAGCGTCAAAGATTTTAGCACGGAGCCCGAGCTGCGATATATAATTTTAGCCTAATTTTGAAGTGCTGTAACTCTAAGCTTAATTAGTTTTTGGTAAATATTCTTTAAATTTGATTAACATAAATTCGCTCGTAAATGAAACAATTTTTCGAACTGTATTTCAAAACTTGCGATGCTAGATTTTCCTAAGGTTTCTAAATGTGATTCTTGAGATAACCTTAAGCGACTTATAAATGGACATCTTATTGTAATTTTACAGAAAGTTTTACCAGTACCGTTTATTAATTTCTCTGCTTGAGGAATATAAAAATGTATTAAAATTTTAAATTAATTTTGGGATGACACACTGAATAGAAATAATTAAATGTTGCGTTTAAAAGTCCCTTAGAACTATCTCAAAGAAACAAAAATTCGAAGAAGATCGAGCAAGCAGAACTTTTAATATAAATGGAAGTAAAATATAATGCCCGTTTTTGGATACCACACTCTATGGTTACAAAAAAAGGTTTTATTTGAATGTTGAAACTGACCAATATAGTGAAAGGCATGGCTTCTTTGCGTTCGTTTCCAAATCGTTAAGATACATTTGATACATTTTACTTATTGACAAATCTGCGTTAAGGTACTCTCTGGAACTGTTTTCCCGACAGTAATGGGATTCCACCCTAAGAAACCTGTTTATGTGTTTAAGAATACTGTCCCTTAAAATGTTATCGTTTTCGGCCGGTGCTTTAGTACGACCACCGCGTTTCTCTATCTCCAAAACACCAGAATCTTGTAGTTTTTGAAGAGGTAGAGGGTACGCATTACTTTGTCACTAATACCCAGCGTATTTACAAACATAGTACGACAAACTTGAGAGTTTGTGCGTTTGTAGATTTTCTGTTTTGAAATTGAATCGACGTAACGACATACACTCAAACCTTAAATCTTGCTTTAAACATAAAATCTCGGAACCAAAACTGATGTGAAACGCATGCCGCGTGCCACGTGGATTCACAGAACAACCAGACCTTGGAATTGTTTTTGGATTTTATAGTTTCTTTTGGTTTCGTCATTAAAAATTATATTCGATTAAATAAAGTTATAATATTCATTAATTCAGAGGGCTTATGTGAAAATTTCTTTTCATCTCTTACAAAAATATTATAACGTAAAGGTATATCTTGAGATTCGCCCAGAAAGACGATCTTGAAACATATTATGGTTATGGCATAGGGGCCAATGTCAACTTTGACCTTTACGTAAAAATATTTTTATGGATAATTTAAGATACACCTGATTGCTATAGTTAAATAAAATATAAACGGTGTAATATTGAGATATGTCAGTTTGTCATTAAATAAATAAGGTCTGGTTATGCCTAACAAAGGGTATAACTCATTTTCACCAAATATCGAGTTAGGCCCCGTAATAACAGCGACGATATATTTTAGCTAAAAATCACGTGTTAGGTGTGTTTCCTTATTTCAAGATCTTAATAGGCAGATGTTTTCAAATTCTTTATATTAATTTCCGAAAATCAATGTGATGCTGATTAAGAATCTTAGGTAAAAAGACTTATCTAGTAACCATCATATTAAAAGAATATTAAATTACGCCTAGTATTTTAAAAGTTATTTAAAAAAAAACTATTTTCAGGGTCGTCCGTTATGTACCGTATCTCGTAGGGGCGTAGGAAGTTTACGGGAACTTGCTATGATATTTTTGGGCTTTCCATTAGATTTCGAGAAAATCAATGTGATGCTGATTAAGAATCTTAGGTAAAAATTTTGAAATTTAAAATGAAAGATTTAAATTTGCGGATTTGGGCATTTATAAACCAATTTGCGTCACATTCGGGATACAAGGATTTTAGAGGGTCAAAATTTGGAAATTAAGAATTTTAGATGAAAGTTTGAAAATTTGAAATGGCATATTTAAAATGGCGGATTTTGGCATTTGTCTCAAATTAGAAATATAAGAAATCGATTCCTTTTGGAATCGATTCCTTATATTTCTTTATATTTCCTTATATTACGGATCCTTCCAAATAGGACTTGATTTCAGATCATTTTAAAATTATATGACAAATCCGGATCACGGATCCTATTTTTAAAAAGTAATCGATATCAGCCTTCGGATCCTTAAAAAGGAATCGATTCCTGGATTTGATTCTAAAAGGATTCGATTCCTACCCAGCTCTGATTTACAGGGTGTCCCAGAATATGTGGGCAATCTCTCAGTATCTAATAGAAAACTTAAAAATATTATGACAAGTTCCCATAAACTTTTTTCCATCAACCCTCCCCTACGGAGATATAGGTACAGGGTTTCCCGTATAATTTCGCACCCCTTTAAAATCTTTATTTTTATAGATAGAAAAAAATAGTTTATATGAAAGTTGCAGAATTTTTCATGAAGATTTTCATGGTGTAAGATAGAAAAACAAATGATGATCGGAAAATTAACAAATCACTATTAACTTCGTTATTTTAAATGGAACACCCTGTATATGATTGAAAATTCAAATTCTGCTAATTTCTTATTATATATATATAACTTATCTATGCGATAAACATTAAGTTATTTGAATTTAAATTATAGTCTTATAAGCCATAGTTAGCCATGGATACAACCCAAAATTGACTTGTCGCAAATATTTATATTTTTGTTTGGTTTCCAAGACGAACTAAGGACTTAACGCCACTAACTTTGCCAAACTTTGGGTTGTATCCATGGCTAATTATGGCTTATAAGAACAGATTTTAAATTCAAATAACTTGCAATCTTTTCCGAACATAGATAAGTTATATATATTTGAAAAAGGAATTACAGATTTAATTCAACATTAGGGTGTTCCATAAATAACGAAGTTGATATGTTTATTAATTTTCCATCATCGTTTTCTATCTTACACCATGAAAAGCTTCATGAAAAATCCTGCAACTTTCATATGAACTATTTTTTTCTATCTATAAAAATAAAGATTTTAAAGGGGTGCGCAATTATACGGGAAAACCCTGTACATAACGAACGCCCCTGAAAATCGTTTTGGTTTGAATAACTTTTAAAATACTAGGCGTAATTTAATATTTTTTTAATATGATGGTTACTAGGTAAGTCTTCTTAAAATGAACCCATTAAATTATTTCTGCTTATTAGTGGGGACGGACTACTCCAAAAATAGCAAATTTTTTAAAACCCTTATGATAAGGCTCCTTTTTTTGGAATT
Organism: Listronotus oregonensis; assembly: GCA_019359885.1. Classification (NCBI taxonomy): domain Eukaryota; kingdom Metazoa; phylum Arthropoda; class Insecta; order Coleoptera; family Curculionidae; genus Listronotus; species Listronotus oregonensis. Next base: position 18,613 of record JAHBCN010016245.1, read on the forward strand.
TAACCTAAACTAAAAAAGGTATTTTGATTGATATCGATAAAATCAACTGTTTACGAGAAATAAAAAGTCATTGTATTTTTATATAAAGGGTTTTTAATTGTCGTCAATATTTGGGGAAAATTTTTGGGTCCATTTTTAAGAAGAAAAATTAGAAGCCTAAACGTCTTAACCATAGATATTTTAATGAAATTTGGCATAAATGTACTATGTATTAAGAAGCAATTTTTAGTGTATCACATTTTTTTTATTTCCACCAGTGGCGTTTGTACAGAATTTGATCTGTCTATTTTGGCAAATAAAAAATGTGGTACACTAAAAAATGCTTCTTGATGTCTAATACATTTATGCCAAATTTCATTTAAATATCTAAAGTGGTATTATAGATATTAATAATAAATTATTTATTTTTAAAAATTTTACCACCCTGTATCTCAAAAGTTAAGACGTTAAGAACATACGTTCATATAAAGTTTTCTTCTTAAAATGGACCCAACAATTGCCTCCTTAAATATTGACGTACAATTAGAAAACACCCTGTATAATGTAAAAAAAATAACAAACGTGATATTTTATTTCTCGTATATAGTTGATTTTATCGATGTCAACCAAAAATACCTTTTTTTAGTTTAAGGTTGAAGCTATTCAAAAATAATATTGTTGAGCCTTTATCATACAGGGTGTTCAAAAAAACTATTGTGTCAGAGCTAGTCCGTCTCTGGTAAACTAAATAAGCCAAACATGATTTAATGGGTTTATTTTAAGAAAACTTATCTAGTAACCATCATATTAAAAGAATATTAAATTACGCCTAATATTTTAAAAGTTATATAAAAAAAAATTTTCGGGGCTCCGAGTACAGGGTTTTCCCAAAATTTTAAAAAATTTTTAAAAGAAAAAAAAAATATAAATTGGGGTTTTTATGAAAATTTTCATGGTGTAAAATGAAAAAAAAAACGGAAAAAAAAAATACTATCAACTTCGTTTTTTAAATGGAACACCCCGTATATAATTGAAAATTAAATTTTCCCAAACTTCCTCTTTTTTTTTTAAATTATTATGTTTTGAGTTGCAAGTTATTTAATTTAAAATCTGTTCTTATAAGCCCTAGTTATCCATGGATACAACCCAAAGTTTGAAAGTTAAGTGCGTTAGCCATGGTTCGTTTTGGGAAAACCCAAAAAAAAATTGACTTCTGTCAAATACTTTTTTATTTTGGGGGTATCCATGGCTAACTATGGCTTATAAGAACGATTTTAAATTCAAAAACTTCAATAGAAAAGGAAAAATATATATTTGAAAAAAGGGAAAATTAAAAAAAATTTTATTTTTAATCTATAAGGGTGTTCCAAAAATTGAAGTTTAT
>JAHBCN010016246.1:0-19704 GCA_019359885.1 Listronotus oregonensis
CTGGATGTTTTTCCCAATCTTGAAGGGTCCTTGGACGGTTCATATAAACACGGGTTTAAAAAAACCCTATGAAAAAATCAAAAAACGGTAAATCGGGAGATCTCCGGCCATTGCAAATCGCCACTGATTGAGATAAGACATTCTGGGAAGTTTTTCCCCCAAAACCCCAAAAAATTGCTCTTCCTTTGTCCCCTTTGCACCGTCTTTTTGGGGAACCCAAATGTCCCCCAAGTCCAACTCATCTAGCCGTGGGAAAAAAATGCTGTAACATGTTTTACATACCGGCCCGAATTCACTAAAAAACTGAGACTTCATTTTCCTCAAAGAACCAGGGACCAATAATTGCAGCTGGGGAAATTGCACACCACACTGTAACTTTAGGTGTCAGCCAAATGGCCATTTTTGTTTGTTCCCGAATCCACACAAAAAAGAAAAAAAATCGCCTCCTCAGGAACGACATCCAGAAGAACCTCAAAAGCGTTCCTCCGAGAATGGTAGTCACGTTTTGACAGTTCCTGCACAATCACCATTTTATATGGATGGAAATATAGCTCTTCATGGAGAATTCTCCTCAAAGAACGACCCGGAAATCCAAGGCAAAAACGCCGTGGTGCCCCCACTGCCCCCAATGTTCTCAGGTGATTTAATGGGCCGAGGAACCCCAGTTCTTCGGTTTGTCATTTTGAGGTTTGTCTAAACATAGTGACTAAATAACAATTGATTTCCGGTCCGGAACGGGGCCCCAACGGCAAATGGCTAAATTGAAGCGTTTCCCGGGGAAAGGCGCGTTTGGGTTGCGGCGCACGCTCCTCACTGTTCCAACGCATGATGGCGATTGAGCACTGAGCTGTGCCAGGACAAAACTTTATAACCCCTCCTCTCGAACGCATTTCAAAAAAAAAATTTATGCTGTCGCCCCCTTTGTATAAGGACGCCTTCTATTTTAATTTTTTCAACACTCCTTTAAAATATTAACGGCCGAGTGATAATCCCGTTATTAAATTTAGTAATGGACTTAGCAATTTTTAAAAAGTTAACAACGGTTTAGAATGTTTAACAAAATGTCAGATTTTGACAGGTTCCCTACTAAAATCATTGAATAACACTGACAATGATGTTATGTTAAACTTTCCCAAAAACCGTTTTAATTTTGAAAAAATTTGCTCCATTGCTAAATTTAACAACGCATCATCGCTCGGCCGTTTATACTAAATCCAAATTTGACCATGTTAAAAAAATTTAAATTTTTTGAATAAAGGGAAATGGAAAGATATACCCGATCGTCTTTTGTTTTTACCGTTTTCCCCGGACGGGTAAGATAATATATAAGAAGGTATTTCAATCCTGCAATGCATGATAAAAATACCTGTCGGTCGCGCTGCCACGGGTGTGCCTGGCACACCAACTGGACTCTAAAGTATTTTCATCCAAACTCCTGCAATAATAAAAATAAGGATAAACATTTTTAGAGGCCAGTTAGTGTGACAAACACACTCGTGCATCATGTGTCATCATGCATTGCAGGATTGGAATACCTTCTTATTAGTCGAGGTAATGAAGCGCTAAAAGGCCAAAAGTTCCGAATTTTTGCACTTAGACATATGGGAATGGGGTTTTTTGCATTTGTTTCCCAAAAAAATTTTTTTAAAACCATGTACTTTCTTTGTGATTTATAAAACCGGAAATTGCATTGCTACACCCAAAAAAATGCATTTTTTTTAGGAGGGTTTTTGGAAGATTTAAAAATTTTAAAATATAAGTCAGAACGGTCGCTGATCACGATTATGATGTTTAAATCAACCCACAGCCGACCTGGAGTTCAGGAACGCCGATGAACGTGATCTCCGTGGAATTTCCCCAAAAAAATTCACGCGGGGAAGGAGAAAAACTTAAAACTCCGGGGTTTTTTGGGTCGCTGAATTCAAATGTGGCATGGGCAAACACCCTCCGGACACCTATGCTGCGGAACCTGGACGTGATTGTCATCTCCGGGAATTTTTTTTTGTCCCGACCCAGGTTTCGGTCCACTAGTGTTCGGAAGATCGTTTTCAAAGTGAAGTTTGGAATAAGCGCCCCCCAAAAAAGCCCCTACAATGATTTTGGGCTGTTTTTTGGGGATCTTGTCAGGAAAATTCTCGGGGATGACGTCCACGTCCAGGTTCTGCAGCACCAGGTGTTCGGGGGGGTTCGCTCATGCCCTATTTGAATTCAGCGACTCAAAAACCCCCCCGGGGATCAAGTTTCTCTTCTTCCCCTCATAAATTTTGGTAGAGTACCACGGAGATGACGTTCAGGGCCAAGTTACGGTGCACCAGATGTTCGGGGTCTTTCCCCCCGGGGAAATTCCCGGGTTCAGAGCTCCAAAAAAAAAACCCCCGAACGATTTTCGGTGTGTCTTTTTTGATTTGTGGGAAAACTCTCGGTGATGAGGTCCGCGTCCAGGTTCCGTGCACCAGGTGTCGAAGGGTGTTCGCCGATGCCATATTTGAATTCAGCGACTCAAAAAACCCCCGGGAGTTGAGTTTCTCTTCTTCCCCGCGTGAATTTTGGGAGAGTCCACGGAAATGACGTTCATCGGCGTTCCCAAGCTCCTGGTCAGCTGTGGATCAATTTAAAATATAATCGTGATAGCGACCTTGAAAACCCCCAGGCCCGATATGGGCCAGTTCTGACTCATATTTACAAAGTTATTAAATATTCCAAAAGCCGCCCTATATAAAAAAAGCATTTTTAATGCATTTTTTGGGTCCCAATTTTAAATTTGCGGTTTTTTATAAGTCATTTTTGACAAAAAAATTTTTTGGGAAACGAATTCAAAAAACCCCATTCCCATCCGTCTTAGTGCAAAAAAATTTCCCAAAGGGTTTAGTGCTTCATTGCCTCGACTATTTCTGTTGCTCGGTTCTAAAAAAATCCCAGAAATGTCAGCATAGGGCCCTTTTAGAAATGAATCAGAAAACACTAGCAATAACATCGGCTGACATAATGGAAATACAACCTATTTTTTGTTTGTTATTAGACATTGGCCTTTGTAAAATTAAATAGTTACTAAATTGGAAACTTTTGGTAGAAATATCACAAAATTTGAAAACATTGACATTTTCCATTTGCCCTTTTAGAACCAAGTCAAAGGAGTATCTTAAGGGAAAAAGGGGAAAAGTTTCCGAAAGTCGTTGATCACTGGTAATGTTATTTTTTTTTTTTTTTATTTGTCTTTATAAATAAAAAAAATGTTCCATAGTTTTTTGGCAGACTCATGTTTCAATGTGCTTTTTTTGGGGTACTTGCCTTACTACTTTTTGGAAAATGGGACCTCTTCGGTCCGGGTCCCAGGGTATAACGAACTGAGCCTGCTCAGCCCTAGTGACCCCTATAAACTTGCAGATCCCCTACAACAAAAAAAAAACCCAAAAAAAAATTTAAACTTCGTTCGGTGGCAAGTCGGCCACTGTTGTCAAGATAAATTTAATAAATAATTAAACTAAATTTCATGAAATTTTGCTTTAAAAACAGGAAATATTAATAGCGTTTTGATTTTTATGACGTTTTGTCATAAATGACATTAGGTTAATTGATTTTGGGGGATTTACAGTATTCAAAAAACAAAAAAAGGGAGTGTGGTGTGTTAATTGATTTTAAGTTTACCTGAATTTACTTTAGCATCAAGCATAGGTAACCATCAGACAGCCAAGCGGCCCTGAAGGCCATCAGTTCTTCAAAAAGTTAATTCCAAACTAGCGGGGTCTGTATACAGGCCCGGGAAAAAAGTCGGTTTGGCAAAAAAACTTACGGTAACCGGGTCCCGGGCCCCGAGGGCCATCCAGGTAACAAAAGGGACGACCTAGCCAAAGAGGATCAGCCATGGAAATGAAAAGCCCGGGCCATTCTGTGAAATCTCGGCAGGTCTTTAAAGCATCTATTAAGAGCTGGGTAGACAAAGGGTTTCAAAGCTGGGGGGTACAAACACCAGGACAACGACAGGCAAAGCAGTTCATTAAGACCTGCTCGGCCCAGTTTACCTCGGACCTACTGAGCCACAGTCGTAAGTCGAAAGGATAACGGTAGGTTAACTAACAGGACATTGCAAACTCAACAAGACCTGGAAAGAATAGGCCTGGTGGAGGATAGCTTGTGTATTCCCAGGAGGCTGAAGAAAAGCCGTACATATGTGGTGCCACGGGAAGCACTATGTAGGCTTAGGTTTACTAGGCTTGGTGAGGCAAACCGGTAAGATATATGGAGGGGGTGCGACTCTGGAGTCTAGTTAAAAGACGGGCCGGACAAGGTACTCTAAAGAACGATAAAAGAAACCAAATAAACTGGAAGGTTCATGGGGGAGGTCATTTTGCCATCTCCGTTTAACAACAAATTTAGGCCTGTATTTTTTAAATTTAAAAAAATCTAAAGTATTTTTAAAATAAAATAAGGATTTTTTTTTTACGTTTTTTAAAACAATTTTTTATAAAAGAGAAGTTTCGTTTTTTTGGTTTTTAAATGCGGTTAAATTTTATTTTAATTTTTGTTTTAATGTTTCTATGTTTTTATCTTTGGTAGTGGTTAAGTTTTAAACCCTTATAAAATTTTTCTTAAAGGGTATGATAACATTATTTGTTTTTCGTTTAATTGTAGATTAAGTTCTTGTTATTTGAGATTTAATTTCTTTTTTTTTTAAAACCATTGTCGATCAAAACAGTACGAAACTTTTTAAAATTTCCGCCATTTCAACATGGCGACGCGCTGCGCTTGTCACGTGAAAAGGCCTTTGTTCTAGTATTTTAGCAAAGAAAACTTTTTCCAAAAAAAGTAAAATAAAGGAGAGTGGATTTATTTTATTAAATAAAAATAAAAAGTGTAGCATCAATATCTGTTAATTTAAATTATACATGTTAACCTATGCTTGATGCTGAAGCAAATTCGGTAAACTTAAAATTAATTAACACCCCACACCACATTCTTTTAAAACCCCATTAGAATTTATTTTTTAAAAAGGGAAAATTTTATTACATTTATTTAATTTTTTTTTTTAAATTTTTCTTGACAACGGTGGCAAAATCCCCCCCCAAAAAGTAGTTTATGTTTGATTTTTGGGTTTTTTTTTTGGGGGTTTTTTTTCCTTTTTTTTTTGCAGGCGACCCGCATAGGGGTCAATGGGCTGCAGGCTCAGTTTGCCTCGGGATCCGGCCCCCAAGTTTTTTCCCAAAAAAAGGGGGGCAAAAAAAACACATTGAAATTTATAAATGAAGTTATCCACATTTTTTTGTTTAATGTTCATATAATAAAAAAAGGGCCTTAAACCCAAAAAAAAACTAGAAATATATGCTGTCAATAAAGATATAGTCCTCCACTTCTCCGACCACACAAACATTGGGTTCCACTACAGAACTTAAAAGTGCACCGGCAATACCTCCCAAAATTACATAAAAGTACTTTCCATGACTTGTTGACACATTCCAAAGCAATCCCAAAAAAAGCAGCTGTCCCCCTACGTTTCCTATTAGATGAACCCACCTGTACATAGGCAAACATAAAATTTTTTTTATTTAAAATGTTATTTATTTATCGCTATCAAGGGCAAATTTTTAAAAAGGGGTTGGCTTTTTTTTTCCCCCTTTGTTTGCTGTACAAATAAAATTTTTAGGTGAAAAATGAAATTTGTCAAAAATATTCCCAGCAGCTCCCAATAGAGCAACACCAATCTTGCTTTGGAAGAAGTTTAATTGCACTTCCAAAAGGGGACGGCATTAACCCCAATACAATATTAAGGGGTTGTGGATGATATCAATGAAGTTTGTCTTTGCCCCAAGTTGCACAACTTGTGCCTCGTGGTCTTTACTAACTCTTTTAGAAATTTCACTGTACTCTTTGTATTTTCATAGATATATAAGCAAAGGGAGATAAAACTTTTTAAAAAATTAAAAGCAATCAAACATTGAAATAGTGTCTACCTCTCTAGACCACTTGATGGTCAAACTTGCTTGATACATATGCACCCTTGCCGATTTCCTTTATTGGCGAATTTTGGATATTGCTTTATTAATATTTTCTTTTCAAATTCTTAAAGAGATCATAGATCATAACATGTCGTTATGCAATAACTTAGTAGCAGCGACAGAAATTTTTTTTTTAGTTAATTTTTATTTTGCTATATTAATTTATTATTCAAAAAAATAATCATAAGGAATATTAAGGTCAAGATGGGCAAAATTGCTTTTTGTAGTTTATTCAAAATTTTTGTACGCTAGGGTCACGAAGGTCGTCGGTCAGCTAGTAGTAAATTTTTTAATTGTGTTGTAAGGCGGTGTTGCATTTCGTTTAAACTACCTCAGAGAAAATTTGTGTTTTTAAAGTGCGGTTAAGGGGGTTTTTTTCTTAATATTTTATTTTTTTTTTTTAATAAACAGACAAAAAAAGGGGTTGGAACTGCTAGGTTTGTGGAAAACTGGATTCTCGTAATAAAAATCTTTCACGGGAAAAGTTTAAACAGTTTTTTTTAAAAAATTTTCCACTTTTTTTCGTGCAATACCATCCCGAACAAATAACATTTTGTTGTTAATCCTTTTTTATGTTATATTTTTGTGCAGATTAACAACGATTGTTTACTTATTTTAGAAAAAAGTTAATTATATAACTAACGAAAAAATTGTTTAATTATTTTATAATCGATTGAAATCCCCTATTTTTTTGGGATAAATTTTTTTTTAGATTAATATAGCATATGAACGATTTCAATAATAAAATTTGATTTAAGGTTTCCTGTTGACTCGGAGAAAAAAAAAATGGTTTTCCCTACTTGGATTTGAAAAAAATATGCAGTTACCACAAATTGTCAAAATCTTTCGGGTTATTTTGACGTTGTGATATTATCACAAATAGAAATGAATAGTTAGTTAAATATTTTTTGGGTTAGTTAAGAATGCTTTAATAATGTTACTGAATACAATAAATTATATGAAAAAAAAAGTAATATTTTTTTTGATTTTTTCCTTTTTTTTTGTAATCAAAAAACTTAAAAAAAAATAAAAGTTAAAAATCCAAAAAAATTTAAAAAAATAAAATTTATTCAAAAAGAAAGGGTCCTAAAAATAGATTTTTTATTTAAATCCAAATCCTAAATTTTAATTTTTCTAAAAAAACCCAATTATATTTTTGATATTCTAGTAAACTAAACATTTCTTTGATCTATTAATTTCCTCCCTTTTCTTTTACAAAATGGTATTGCATGCGTTTTTGATCTCATTAGTGGACTTTGAAAAGGGGGGTGTCAGATGATCTGTTATCCCTTTTTTAAGACATAAAATTAAATCTACAAAAAATGGTGGATTGGAAGGGGAAATAAAAACACGGGCAATTTTGATAAAGTTAAAAAAAAAAAAATTTAAGCTTTTTTTTTATGGTTAACGGTTAACAATGCCAGTTTTTAAAAAGTCGCTTTATGATAAATAAAAAATTTTGTTATTGTATTGAACCAATAGGTTTTTTTACTTGCACGTTCCCCCAAACAGAACAAAAAAGTTGTCATGGCACTTTATTTGAACTGAGTGTCATAAAATAGATACTTTTGGATAATATACTAAAAAAAAAAACTTTAGTAATTTTCTATAGATAAATAGTTTTTGGAAACGAACTACGCCACTGGTGGCTCGCCACGATTTGGGGTGTAAACATTTTTCGACTTTTCCTTGCAGGGACTTTGTTAATCGGAAGTCCTTTTTTTACACATTATGAATGTTTGATACACAAAAAAACCAATTTATGAATGAACGGTTATATTTTTTTATATATCTATGGTTTTTTTAAAACCAAAATTTTTATTTTTATTAGTGGTTTTGCGTTTTAATTTTGGGGGTGAAATTCCACTTATATGTATAAATAATCACATTTGAAATATAAAAAAAACCAAATTTGATATCGAAAAAAAGGGGGAAAAATTACTGGCTAAAAAATCAGTAAGTTTACGGCCCCCACCCCAACGTGTCGTACATTGTTTCCCCGGTGGCGACTGTAATTTATATGGTTAATTAATTATTATTTTGTTTTTTCTTTTTTTTTTTTCGCGCAATTGTCTTACTAAATACCAGACTTAATTTTGAGCCAAATATGTTTTCCCCGGTTTCTTCGAAAATTTAACTCTTTTCATAAAATCATTCGAGCTACGCTCTGGGGGCAAATCTGACCATTTATGGTATTACATATGATAAATTTTCCCCTTAAATGTTTATTTTTTTTGTTTTGTCGTTATCTATATTTCCAAAGTTTCCCCGATATTTTTTTTGGGAAAATTTTTTTTTAAAATATATTTACGGAAATTTTCCATCACTATCTCAAAGGGGGTCTAGTGACCAAAGTGACTGATTTTTCCCCTCGTCCCCCGGGGTTCTGCAGAAATTGTTGAAAAAGGGGAAATTTGTTACCCCGAGATTTTTTTAAGGCGTTCGACACAAATATCATGACGGTAACGGTCCCCCTAGACCTAGTGTTCAGGCTGGTTTTATTGTCAACTATTTTATTCTCAATCATTTTTTTTATTTATTTTTTTTTCCTCGACTAGTTGGTTCCTCCCCACTCCCTCGAACCATTTCTTCCTGCGCTATTAAAATTTTTTTAAATTAAAAAAATTTTTTCTGAATTTATACAGTAAAACCTATTTAATTTGGTCAAATATATTTAAGGGATGTGTTTGATCACTTACCCAGCATGAACAAACATATCGACAAAAGCCCTAAACTTCTTCTTTTTGGGGGGTCGTATGCAAATATTTGGTTATTATCAATGGACTTGATTTGGGTATGGCATATTCTTCAGCTATAAAGCATGCAACGGGAAAAGCGATATAATAAAGATTGCCAACGGTGGTGGCCAATAATTAAAACTTCTTTCATATGTCCCGTCACCATCATGTTGTATTGGGTTTTTTTTCCCCTGCTTCGGTACTTTGACCAAATGTAATAACTTTGGGCGGTCGAACTATGAACCTAACATAACTAAAAAAAAACATTTTTTTAACTCAATATTTAAAAAAAACACAGTTTTTTTTTTAAAATTTAATCGATGTCCGAGCATTTTCCCCGGAAAAAAAAATTTTTTGATTATATATATATATATATATATATATATATATATATATATATATATATAAAAAATTTTTTTGACCGACGTTACCAGACCTTATACATACAATAGACAACCCTAGACCACCAAGAAGGAAGTTTGATAGAGAAGTGTAAATTTCAAAAATTAAATCTTATTATTTACAACTTCTTATGCAACACTGGGGGGGTAAGCTATCTGCTTAAATTACGATTTTCATATATTCAATACCTTTATGAATCCAAATTTCAACTTTTTTTTTTAAGCCATCGAAGATACGAAGATTACATACTCCGCCGACGTTACTCGACCCCCAGGGTTGCCAAACCTTTATAAAGTAGATTGTGGGGGGAAAACGTCTAATATTTTTTTATATGTTAGGCGCAATAGTTGAATTCGGGGTTCCCCAAAAAAAAAAACGAAAAAATATTTTTTTAGCAACGAAATTTCCCCAAAACCCCAAATTTCATTTTTATACGGATATTTAGCATAACGAAATAAGCAGGACTGGTTTGGCGCATTTTGAACTGTACAATACTAGTTCTGTACATTTCCGAATGATCAGCATTAGTTTTGCTTTTTTTAATTAAATTGCGCGCAGGGTCCAAATAAAATAAAGTTGACCAATGTTTTTTTTATAATATAGTTTATTTTAATACTGACAAATGCAACAACAAAAAGGGACTTTATTCTTAGGCAAATATCCAGTTAAGTTTAAAAAAAAAAATTTTTTGAACAAACTTTAAAAGATGGCACTAAGAATTGCAGGGGGGCTTCTTTTTGAAAGAACATGCTCTGTTAATACACTTTTTATTGCACATATATGAAATAAAACTTGTGTGATCCAAAAAATCGGATGTTAGTTCTTAGTGATATTTCTTTTTATTTTTGTCCCAACTTGTTTCCGTCTAGAAAAACCTTATTATTAGCCAACAGAAATTCGTTTCTACAAAAATGTTTTTGTAAAATTTCAGTCGTTTTTGTGATTTGTAAAATCCACCATCAAACGATTGAACGACTGCCATTACATTTCGTGGTAATCTGCCACAATCCCCGTTTTTTCGTACAAAGACATTTCGAACCAGGTTGGTTAAATTTTTATTTTATTTGCGAGCATGAAATTTTACTTGAAAACCTTTTTTGTTTTCATTCATTATTTCGCAAAAATTGGCGAAAACATTGAAATTCTGTTTAAATTTGCTTACGTTTAAAAAACCGCAGATAGATGAATTTTTTTCCATTCCTTTGAGAAAATTTTCACAATGGCGATAGGTTTTTTAAAACATTTTCTATTTCCCATCTTGAATGAAAAATCCTTCACTACCGTCCATATTTTCCTCAGTGACAATAGAAACTTGCCTTATCTGTTTTTCTTGGCATATTTTCCATTATTCATCCCGAACGAATCCATGCATTACTATCGTTTTTTCACCGTTTCACTTTGCATATTTTCTATTTTTTCCATCTTTTGAAAACCCTGCCCTCACTTTTTCCCCGTAAATTAGTAAAAAATGAATTTTCATCAGAAGATCATTTTTGAGTACCTGTAAAAAAACTAACAGATCAATTTAGTTCATTTTTTTATAGCTACATGGGTGAATATCGTAATTTATAATTGTTACCAAAATTTTAAAAACGAAGAAATTAATTCAAAAAAAAAACAACAACATTACTTTTTTGTTTGGTGGCCGTAAAATAGGCAGAACTTTTTGTTTCAAAATTTAAAAAATTGTTTTGCACATTTTTAAATTCGCAAAACTAGTTTTTCTTTTTTTGTAATGTTGAAAATGAATTGTTCAAAATTATTGGTGAAATAAGCAAGATCATTAAAAAACAAAAATAAAGGTAGAAACTTTTATTTTTTTAAAAAAACAGTAATATTAATTAATATATAATTAATAATTACTAACAAAAATTATAAATCTTTGAGAAGAAAATTGTAAAAATCTGAATAAATATAATAATAATAATAATATTAACAGCGTTATTAAAAAAATGTACGGGGAAAACCTTTTTATTTTCGGATGTAAAAAAAATTCCCTAATATTATTTTTTAAAATAAAAAAAAAAAAAACCCTAATACGACCCCGCTTAATTCGGGAAAATATATATTCGGCAACGAATGCTTTTTTTACAACTAACTCCTTTTTAAAATCCAATCATCGTTTAACCTAATAAAAATTACCCAATCGTTTAATTTCTTAAAAATATCTCTGGGGTATTTACATTTCCCCTTTTTCCAACATCTTTTTATATTAATCAATTTTTCAATTTATTAAATGCAGCGATTTTTTTTGCCCGGTTTAAAGTTATTTTGATTTGATCAAGGTTGTCTCCTGAAAAATATTTTCACTGCGTTTGTTTTCCCAGATTTGATAACAGTCGGCCATGTTTGGGTGTCCCGCCTCGTGGACTGATTTATTCTACATAAAAAAAACATATGTATAATTCCTGGTTAATACAATGCAACATGACATTGCAACAAAAAAAAAAATTTTTGATGAAGTAAAAAAAAACATTAAACATGGCTTTTTTCTTCTCCCGGGGGTTTTACCTAAATAAAAATTGATCGGGCAAAACTATAAAGTCTAACAAAGAAAATGTAAGATAAAATATAACAAGGTATTGATCATCAATATTTAAAGGGGATTAAGTAATAACATAAAATAACACAAAAAAAAAGGAACTTTTAAAACCTTCCTGGTAAAGGAATTTGGTCATAAAAGTCTTGAGAAAAGTTCCCTTAATTTTTCTTTAGATCGGAATCTTCGTTAGTTTCCCGACCCTAATAACTTATAGGTTTCTTTTTGTAAAAGGGAAACGATACCCTTATAGTTTCTCTGCGGCGAGGGGGTTAAAACACCCTCTGATCAAACCCGGATGTAACCCTAGCACTTTGACTATAGTATAAGGACCACTATATTTTGGTAACGGTTTTCGACTTCCGCCTTCGTTACTCGTTATTGTAGTACGTACTAATACTTGTTGGCCTACGTTATATTTCTTTCCAGTGCTATGATTTATTTGGGTTCGAACCTCTTGTCTTTTGGTAATAGCGACTTTTTCCTTTCTCTTTCCTTTTTGACATCCCCTTTTTGGGAAATGTGTCCACTGAAACCTCGTTATCGAGGAAAAAAAGTTCGCTACTCCTCGTGGAATCCAAAAATGGGTTTTGGGGCGACTTTTTCCCTTGTCAAAATTTAAACCCTGCTATTTAAGCCCCACCTTACCTTGGGAACCACCTCGTCCCATTTTTTCTTCAATGCACGTGGATGCGAAGAATAAGAATTGTGCGATTATATCTCTCAATTTCCATTAGCCCTTGGGTAGCTGTCGCATTTAAAACATGTTTAATTTGAATCCTTTTATTCTTTAAAATGTTTGCTGGTTTTAACCAAAAACCTCTATCTGATATTATCCTCCTTGGAACTTAAAATTTTCTATCACACTGTCCAAAAAATTTGTGGACGTAACAGTCGATGGTACAGATTTCGAAGACAAAAATTTTGTAAAAGCATCTACGATAACAATTAAATAAAGTTCTTTTGCTTTGATTTTACGGCCAAAGATGATCGTAATTTATTTGGGTTCGCCCGATTTTCTCATTGAAAAGAAGATAACCGGGGTTTTTTACCTCCCGGTTCTTGTATTATATAAACATGGTAAAAAAAAAAAGGATTTTAAATTTCCTTCAAAGCGTCTCATTCCGGGAAAACCCAAAAAAAGCCGGGTATTGCTGGCATAGTTTTATCTGCGGAAAGATGACCAATTCCATCTTTAAAATGAAACCAGTTGTCGTCTGGCTATTTGGAACTAACCATTTCTTTCCAGTTGGAATTTAAACTTTAAGTCCCGTTATTATCAACAATAGTTCTTATGAATTTCGTGATCCTCTTTATCTGCGGGTGAGGGCATGTTAATATTTCAGCTTTTATACTTGCACCTACTGTACCCTTTTTTGCATTTAAACCCAATCTTTTTCGTTTAAAATTTACCAAATTTAAAAAATATTATCTAAAGTGTTAACTGGATTTCTACTTAAACATCAGCATGAAGCATCTTGTGTCAGGGCGATATTCTACAGTGAATGTATATTCTTGTATACTCAACCACCCATCTGGGTATTCTCGGCCAAGATCTCGTTTAATGGCTTCTTAAAAGGCATTACGTCGGGTTTTCCTTTAAAATTTGATGCCTATTAGATATATTCTAAACTGCTTAAGTGTTTCCACCACCGCCATCATCTCCAACTCATACAGTGAACATTTGTTCATGTTTGTTGGTCTGGCGTGAAGTACAGGACTGGTTCAACGTGTTTTTTTTCCACTTGTAATGAATTCCTGCGATACCCCTTTTTTGGCATCGGTTGGATTTCTGTTTGTTCCCTCTGGATCATATAGAGCTAACACAGGTCTAGACCAAATTTTTTCCTTCGGGGTTTAAAGCTTTCGTGTTCGTTCCCCAACTAAACTTGCCCATCTTTCTTGGTTAAGAAATTAGTGGCTTCGCGATAGTAGCGAATCCGTGTACTTGCGGAAATAACCAGCTAAACCCAAAAATTGTCTAACAGAGTGTACATCAACTGGTGTCGGGAATGACTTGACGCCTCTTTTTCCTTGACTCTGGTCGAATCCCAAATTTTACTAATTTCATGCCCCAAAAGATATTCGACCCCATGAAGAAATGACATTTTGTTAACCCAAGTGAAAAGTCCTGCGGCAAGGAACTGGGCCTCTCTAAGTTTGCTGAGGCCTGTTTAAAGGTACAAGATGGAACCCGGTCATCCATATAGGCCACCCACTTTGCCATATCGCAAATTACAAAACATTAATTCCCTTTTGGAAAACTGCGGAACTTTGCGAGACCGAAGGTACTCTTAAAAATTCATAATGCCCGTCCGGCGTTGTGAAGGCTTTTTTTTTAATGGCTTTTTCCCTCCATCTCGATCTTGATATCCACTCCCAAACCCCGACTCGTGAAATACAGACTGTTTTTTAACTTTTCAAGAAATTCGTCCACGCGAGGAAGCGGGAATTTGTCCTTGATAATGCGTAAATTTCCCAGCTTTCTGTAGTCAACCACATGCGCTGTTCTCCGTTTTTCTTTTGACGAGAAGAATGGGACTTAGGGGTGAATCGGATTCTCTAATTATTTCGTTTTCTAAAAAATCTTTTTACCATATCCTTAAAAATTTTTTCGCTCGTTATATGATAAACGATACGGGCGATATACTACGGGGTATTGTCCGAAAGATGTATAGACATTTTAATTACATCCTTTTTTGCCTAAACTCTTTATTGTTTTCAGCAAAACAACATCAAATTCATTAAGACTAACCCTACATCTTAACTTGTTTTACAGTGGGTTTCCCGGGTTTTAAAAAATAAGTCTTTGGTGAAAAAAGCAACAGCGTGGTTTACATTACATACTTTTATAGGATCCCCAAAGAACTTATCCTCAAACACACAACACATCGACCCAAAAATTTTGGGTTTTTCCTTACCTCGTTTTCCCTTTGTTGAGACAAGTTCGTCAATGACCAGCCCTTTTTCCCAGATTTAGTCAGACATCCAAAATTTAAAAAAGCCTGGAACGGGTCGAAGCCCTACGGATGTATAAAATCCCCGGACATCCACGAGCCGTGATGACTATAAGCGCTGAGGTTCCCGGAGGAATTATCGTACGGCTCTTCGCCCAAATTGGTATTTTTCTTGCTGGCAAGTTAAAGACCTTGGGTTTAAAACAACTCTGAAGGGGATAATTGAACAGTTTCCTGAAACTATCATTAGTACATCTGGACGGTTTAAAAAAGTCTGTCCCCATTAACAGTGGAACTTCTTGTACAAATCAGGGAAAACAGAGCCCTGACATTCCCCCCGGCCAGATCGATTTTGACCGACACCTGTTTCTCCCAAGACGGCCACCTGAGCCCCACCATAACCTACGATGGTTGGTGCTTGGAAAAAAATTTTTATTCTTCCATTTGCGTTTTCTGTTTAATCAGAAAAACCCACATCCGAATCAATTTTAGGCCCTTGAAAATTTTTCCCTTCCCAACAATCAAAAAATAATTTTTATTGTAGCTTTTTTCCCCTGGAAAATTAACAACGGCTTTTCATGCTTCCATTTGCAGTCTTTTCCACATGACCCTGACCCCTTGCAGTTGCATTCTATCCTTGGTTGTTTGCATTTATTGGTGGGGTTCCCCCTTTTTTTGCAGTTATAACATTTAACTGAAGAAAAATATTAAACTGTTTCTTCTTTGGGGCTTTTGGTCCCTCTCGCCCTTTTTTCCCAAAACGTTTATATCCCCCGGTGTTTTTACCTTTTTTATTCACTGTATCAAGGAAGCAACATCAGACTTTAACGTGAAAAGGGAATCGCTTACAGCTCATCTGGAGTACTGTCCATAACGAGCACCAGCCGGATAGTTGGGTCGAATCCATCAATCAGGCATAAATGCCTTCTACCACTTTTCTCAGGCATTGAGAAGATCCATTTTTTAAAATAATATTGTTCCAGTTTCGTTTGTCTTAAAACGTTTCTAAAATTTTGTAAAATTTGAAAAACTCGATGTTCCGGAAATGTCTTAACGACGTGTCTTCCATTCTCCCAGTGTTTGGTATGACTGCAGTTATCGTCCAATTTCGCCAACGGGTTGCACTTTTATATTAAAAATAACTGTGTTTTCATCCACTGTTGTTAAACAATTTGGGGTAATTTTGTCTTCATTTTTCCCCAAACAGGTTCGGATTTCCGGCAACTCTGGTACATTCTTCGAATCGGGCTTAAAAAATTTAAAAAAAACCTTTATTTGTTGAATGATCTTGAATAAGTTTTTCGACCAAAAAGGCGTTCTATTCTGTCCAGGAAAGGGCAGGGTCGAGACTATTCGGGATTGTCGACGAATATCGTTTCGTTTGTCTCTGGTCTTTGAACTACTCGGGAAATTTTGGGTTTTTACTTTTGGACCTCTTTTACTTCGTTTATAGTCATAGTCGCTGGAACTCGAGCTTGAACTGGGAAATGGACTGGAAGAACGACGTCGACCCATTTTTTTTTTCCCTTTACTTTTTAATAATAAAAATACCACCACAAAAACAAAATATCACATTAATGGTGTGCCATGTAAAAATATTAAAGCGTAACTAATTAATAACAAATTTCTTTATCGCATTAAAATTTTGTTCCCCACGTGAATGTGGTAGCTTCAAATACAAAGACGTTTACCCAAAATGAACACCCAGTATAGGCACTCTATTAATAAGCAACTACGGCAAAAGCATTGAGAAATTATTTGCTATTGTTTACATTGTTGGTTCCTGGAAGCGTTTAGTGACCAACACCTCCAAATGTTTTGTATATAAGTTGTAAGTCATTACAAAGGCTTAACTTGCAATTAGGGTCCATCGTGTGCCTATATCAACCACATAGTTTGCGCTGCTCTTTTTTATAAGTATCTAGCAAAACAAATATTTCTTTGTTTCAACGTCTACATAAGCTGCACAAATTAATATAACTGCACCTAATAAAATTCTCATATTATTTCTTAAATAACACCAAATAAAACTAATACACGACTGGCAATTCCAGAAATATATTCCCAATACCAGCGAATGCGTTTTACAATATCCTTTACGTCCAATCATCAGCAACTAATAAAAAATATATATCATTGTATGGCATTTCTTAAAAAAATATCTCTAATTATTACAGTTCGCTTTCTAACTTAACAGTCTAATATTTATATTAATCAGCATGTTTCAATTTGTGGAAATACCAACCGATAATATTTTGTCAACAGGATTGATTACTTTAGTTTGGTCATTATTAATGCTCTGACCACTATATTTTCCTACAATTTGTTCCCAGATTTGATAAACAGATGCTTCCATATCTTTATCTGCAGGGGTGTGCCAAAATAAAATATTATCAAACGTTTTTGGATTCATTAAATTACCATTACCATTATATTTTTAGTATAAGTCATGGTTTATCAATAATTTTGACCTTTATACCAAATTGAACACCCTATGGATGTGTTGATTTTTCCAACGTTACATTAATATTTAAAATTTATGTAACGTAATTGAATTATTTAAACTATTTCGAGGTGTAATGATTAAAAATCCTCATAGCTAGATGTTATGAGCTGATGTTAACCATAACATATTAATTATATCGGTAGTAATCAGATTGTCCCAAAGTATGAAACACCTAAATATCTTGGAAAATAATGAGAACCAAAAAATTTTGTTAAAGAGTTTGAAAAATCAAACAGTAAATCTAATGGTGACTTTAATTTTGGCGCTGACGCTGATCTTCAAGTTCAAAGTAGATTTTAATAAGAAGCCACTATTTTTGATATCTGGTTTGAAAAGGTGAAAATTGTACGTCCTAAGACGACGATACTTTTTGAATGAAGAAGGTGTCAATGGAGGTTTGAATAGGTAAACCAAAGAAAACATTGCCACAAGGAATTCACCAGTCGTTAGTGAATGGTTGACCGTTCAATAGGTGTTCGATACTGGATCGACAATTGTTGATACTGGTTCGATTGGCTGTTTATGCAGTTTCGATGGGTGTTCGATGCGTTTTGATAGTATTTAAAGCCGGTTTAATGGGTGTTCAGTTACCGGTATCACACTGTATATTCGAACCACTAACATACCGTTTCAGACACCTATCAGGTCGATGTAAGTTGGTTTCAAATACTGGTGAACCGGTAGTGAACGTCTACTCTAGACACGATGCATCGAACACCTATCAGATCCGAAGTATCAAACAACTATTGAACTGAGTCTTGCTTTCACTAACGGCCTCGGCGGTGACCGTGCTCCTCTAGTATGCCTACTGTGGTTTGGTTTAAAATGCTTTGTAAATCCAGCTGAAAGGTAAGTCAAGGTCACTATCAGATGATAGAATTGACGTGAGTTACTGTTAGTTAAAATATGAATGTTAACGACCTGCTTCCTCTGTTTAAACGTGGAGTAACCTCTGAAAGTTGAAATAGCCGTTTTCTTGAAATGATTATGCCATAAAACAGTTATATCAGTCTAATCTATGTAACATATGAAAATTTATAAAGTTGCCATATCTGCCTAAAAATTAAATGGTGCATACATTTATATTATACATTAGTAAGTTAATGTCTATGTAGACACTGAGTATAATCACAACTATAACAATAACTTTAAATCGACAGCTGTCCAGCGATTTTTAGTATTAACACATAATGTTGGTTTTGATTCTATCAGTCTTAGTAATTAAGGGAAAAATAACTATTCATATTAAATTATAAATTTCCAGACTAATATTGACTATATAACTTTAAAATAAACGGAATAGTCATACTTAAAAAGTTTATAAAAATCGCTGAAACCACATAAAAAATTGCTAAATATATTTTTTTTATTCTCGCTTGAAAATTTGACAAAGACAATTGTGGTGGTAACTTCAAATTGTCTTTGATCTGACAAAACTAAATAATACAAATTGCTGACAATTCTGATATTTAGTCTTCAAAACAATTTTGACGATTGTTTCAATTTTAACCTACTACAATTGTTTCTAAGTTTATTGTCTTTTTTTTATACGGGATTATTAAAAACCCGCTTTTTTTTTTTTATTTGATAATTTGTAAAGGGTGCATATAAAAAATGTTATTCGGAATATAATTAATTTTTCCTTATTTGCAATTACAAAAAAATTTTTTTAAAGGGGAAAAAAGGTTTTAAAAACGAATTATATAAAAAAAGTCTTACAAAACCAAATTTAAAAATTTAAAAAGCCCTAGCAAAAATTAAAAAAAAAATTTTTATTTAAAACATTTTGGCGCCAAAAAAAAAAGAAAGCGGGTTTAAATGGCCCCTGTAAATAAAGTCAAAAACAAAAACTTTTCCCTCGGGATAAAAAAATTAAAAAATAAAAAACCTTGTATATCTTCGACAATTGTCGGAAATATTTTTTTTGCTGAGAATGGATAGCGCAGCCTTGCCCTATATTAAACCAATCAGTATTTTTTTAGAAAACCCAAAACTGAGTAGTAAGTAAGATAAAATTCCCCTGTATATTTTTTTCCAAAAAAATTTTTGGTAATTTGTAATTAACAGGATTATCTCTTTAATAAGGATTTTTTTCAACAAATTTTTAAAAAAAACCACATTTATATAATGAACTTTATTATAACCCGCTGTTATGTTAAAAATTTCCCAAACCGGGAAAGTGGCCTTAAAAAAAACAAAAAAAAAGTGTTTTGGAATTTTCAATTTAGTGTTTAATTGGAAGAAAAAATTTAAAAAAAAGCATTCCGCCTATTTTTCAAACCAATTAAAAAAAAACTTTCATTTTCTCAAAAATTACCCTCCATTTTTTTTTACTCCTGTATAAAAACCAAAATGTTACTTAAATAAAACTTACCTTTAAATTTAAAACACCCCCTTTAGCATTATTAAATAACAAAATCTGATATAAAAACTATCGATATTATAAAAACTACAGCACTTTAACAAAAAAAAAAAAAACGAAATTTTTCCACCTGCTTCAAAAACTTTTTGCAATTTTCCCTTTCCTTTTTTTTAACCCCTGTATAAAAAAAAAACAAATTTTGCCCCCTGC
>JAHBCN010016247.1:0-19796 GCA_019359885.1 Listronotus oregonensis
TGAATGAAAATCTCAAAATGTTTTTTTTGGATGCGCATGATTTTTAAGAGACATTATACTGTATATTGGAGATTGGAGAACAGACCGCCTGGCCTCACTAACATAAGTTTAAGAGTAGGGTGGAATGAGATATATCCAGAGGCTGTAGATCACCTTATCAGATCACTTCCCAGACGTGTCAATGAGTCTATTAAATATCGACGATCTTCAACACATTAATAAACTTAATTCTATTAATATACATCCGATTTGGCTAAACATCTAATCATTTATTACCAATTGTCTGCTATACATTGAAGCATAAAATTAAATAAATATACAGTGTGTCCCAAATTGGTGGGGAATGTATGGGGATCTTGGAAACCACGATAGATACAACATCGGTTAAATGGGGAAAGTTTTGGACAATTATTTAAGTAAGCTAATGCCGTTTAATACATGGTTTTATCTATTCAGGTTTTGAAAAATTTTTTTAAAAAACCTGAAACATCTTTTTCGAAAATCGGCCATTTTTTTTTTAAAAGTGAAAATTTTTCAAATCTTTAAAAACTTCTTCAAACACTTTTTTTGTAGAATATGACCGAGTAAAAAATTTTTTTATTTTCTACTTTTGGGGTTTTTAGAATCATCAAACTTTTTTTTTTCATATGGACGCCATATTGAATTTTTGTGCAGCAAAATATGCTTTTTATTCTGATTTCAACAATGTATAACATGTTATAATTTAAGAGTTTATAACGTTATTTATTTCAAAAAAAAATATTTTCTCAGTTGGCCTTGATTCCGGCGAACGTTTTTTTTTGTAAACAATAAAATATTAGAAATTTGGGAAAATAGATAAGCTAAACAGACATTTTAAGAAATTTTCGCAACATAGCTATAAGTTAACACCGTGTTACAACAAAACTACACGTAACAAGTTAATTGGAACAAGTGAAAACAAACACAATGAAAAGTGGCTAAACAAAATTTCCCCCACTAAAATGAAGATGTAAAATAACGACTTAAAATTCAAAATGTTGTCCTTTTTTCTCAACATATTAACGATTTTTTTTTAAAAAAAGGCCCCTAACTTCCCTATGAAGGGTTTAAAATTAGGTATGTGGAATTCTCATAACCCCCGGGTGAAGATTTGGATTTTTTTTAAAATGTTGGTTAACTGCGCATTTTTGTCGATTTTTTCAACGTACCTCTTTTCGGGTTTTTTCCCAATTTCCCCAAAAATTTTTAACCATTTTCGAAAGTATGTTAGTTTAGGTTTTCCCCCTTTTTAGGAAAATTTTGAAAAACGTTTGGCAGCTATATTAACATTTCTTCTGCTGCCAATGACGCTAGATGACATTCGCCGTAATCAAGGCCAACTAAAAAATATTTTTTTTTTTAAATAAATGAGGTTAAAAACCCCCTAAACTAAAACATGTGATTTTTTTTTGGGGAATCAGAATAAAAAGCATTTTTTGGGGTGCGTAAAAACCCAATATCCCCCATAAAAAAAAATTGATGATGATTCTAAAAACCGAAACTGAAAATAAAAATTGACTACTTGTCATATTCTACAAAAAAAAGTTGCTTTAAAAATTTTTTTTACAGATTTGAAAAATTTTAACGTAAAAAAAAAATATGGCCATTTTCAAAATGCATGTTTCAGGTTTTTAAAAAATTTTCAAAAACCTATAGATAAAACCATAAAGTAAACGGGGTTAGCACAACATAATTGAAAAAATTTTTTCCCCCTATTTAACCGATTTTCTATCTATCGTGGTTTCCAAGATCCCCATACATTCCTCACCAATTGTATACAAACAGGTGCCTACCTTTCTTTGTCACTTATTGTCTTACATATGTTTCTCGCATGAATAATTGTAGAGTATAAAACACTGGTATATCCCAAGGGCTTTATTTAATACGTCTAGGCCAAAATGAAAGCGGCCTCAATTATTTAATTACTTTTGACAACTCCAATAGAACATCTTAACAATCTTGTACAACAAATTTGCTATTATAAAGATATGTATTTAGACTCGATGTTGGTGAAGTGGGTTACTATTAATAATATTGTTTAAGACTTTTCTAACGCTGAAATGAATGATATATCATTATTTCATTACTTATAGCAGTTTTAAGCTCTTATTAAAATATGGGTTAACGCTTGGTTGAAACTTATCTAAATGCAACGAATATATACTAAAGGATGGCTCAGTTCCATTTAACGTACAGTGACGGCCATTAAATTTTGGGCAAAAAATTTGTCAAATTTTCACTTTTCTGCCAATTTTTGTAAATCGTTCTTTTTTACCTTGTTTAACTTTTAATTACTTTAAATAAATCAAACGGAAAAAAAAAATTTATATTTTAAAAAACCCCAAAAAATTAATAAAAATTTAAATTTTCAATTTAATAAATTCAAAAAACTAAAATATCTTTCCAAAAAAATTTATTGTTTTTTTGTGGACTTTTTTTTTAAGAGGTTTACCCTTTCCCCGGCATCGAATGGACAAACCCCGGGGGTAGTCGGATTTCCCCGAACTTATTCCACGCCTCTAAAATTTTATCCTTAAAAGTTCGTTTACTTTTTTCGCCTAAAATCATTGCCCCCCTTTTTTTTTTTTAAATAATAAGCCCCCCAAAAATTTTTTCCCTTTAAAATTTAAATCCAGACTACGTGCGGGCCAGGAAAAAACCCCAATACGCTGCTTTTCCATATTCATCGACTTGTGGGGGGCCCAAACTGGACGCTGATCTTGCTGAAAAAAAATTTCTGTCCAAATGACCCCGTAAAAAAAAAGGGTGATATTCTGTAGTAGATTTATATATATCTTCGCATTGAACCTTCCTTAATTTAAAAAAAACATACACCAAGTCCTTTGCACTACCCCCCCCCAAATTTCCCCAAAACGCCCACTACTTCTGTTTTTTTAAAAATTTTTTTCATCAAATCATGTTCCTTGAGGCCTGTATTTTTTAAGTATCCCATTGTAGCACGACTAAACACTTTTTTTTTGGAAAATTTTATTTAAAAAATCGAAAGTTCCAATAAAATTGTAAAGGAAATCCAATGCGTTGTTCCCCATTTGGACCATTTTCCCCCCCACTAAAAAAAACCCCCCTAATTTAAATACAAACCGTTGTTTTCTAAATCCTGTGAAAAAGCCAGACTTTTAAAACTTCAAGCCCACAAAAAGTTTCTTAAAAAACCCCCTCCCGAAAATCGACAGGCTAGCATCGAAGCAACAAATCAGTATAATCAGACCATCTCAGAAGCAAAAGACCGTTTTAACAATCGAATAAAAGATAAAGTTCTCTCTTGCTCAAATAGCAGTAAAGTTTTTTTGGCCCTTTTTTCCAAAAATATTAGTTAGAACTTTTGCACAAATTCTTTTCCCCCCTAATCTCTGAAGATGGAATTGTCTCTCCTCCAAAGGAAAAGCCGAACTATTTGCCAAAAAATTTTTCTGCCAATTCTACGCTTGATCCCCCAAATTTTCGCTTCCAACAGTTGTCCCTGTTTCTCATAAAATGTCCGATAAAATTTTTTTAAAATCAAACAGATCAAGCGTATTCTTTCTTCTCTTAATACAAAAAAAACGTCTGGGCTGGATGGCATACCAGCAATCGTTTTAAAAAAATGTGCTCCCGGGGCCATCTTAACTCGCCTGTTTCGAATCTCTTACGATACGGGCTTTTTTCCCCGGGGAGAGTTGGAAAGCTGCACGTTTGCAACCTGTCCCCAAAAAATGATTAATAGTCCCCCTTCTAACTATAGACCTATATCTCTTCTTTCAGTTGTTTGAAAAGTAATGGAAAAAAAAAATTAACTCCCAAATCTTAAAGTATCGGGGAAAAACATAAGATCTTACATGATAGACAATATGGATTCCGTCACAGTAGATCCACAGCTGATCTTCTCTCCTTTGTCTCACACAACGGGAACAAGTCCCTTGAGTTTGTTGGTGAACCCCAGATCGTTACTCTTGACATATCCAAAGCTTTTGATCAGGTCTGGCATGATGGGCTTCTTAACAAACTTTCTTCTTCGGTCTTCCACCAAAACTTTGTTTTTGGGTTTTTTCCCTTTTTCCCTTTTTAATCGATGTATATCAGTTAGTGTAGATGATCATTCCTCCAGCTTCTACCAAATTAATGCTGGGGTCCCCGGGGGCCCCGTGTTTTTGGGACCCACGCTGTTTCTTCTACACATTAACGATCTTCTCTCTTCCACAATCAATCCCATTCAAAATTTTTCTGACGATAGTACCCTCCCTGTTTAAAATTTCTTAACCCCTTTTTAAATTTCCCGATTTTAAAAACCCAAACCGGGTAATTTGGGGTATCTTTTTCCCAAAAACCTAAAAATTTCTTGGTTGGGGGGCCAAAAATCGTGTTAAGTTTAATGCCTAAAAAAAAACAGTCATTTTCCCTGTCGCAAAAAAAAAATCCCAATGTTTTACCCCTTTAAAAATGAGCGGCCAAGTTCTCCCCGAACAAAGAGTCGTTTAATCTAGTCGGCGTTACTTTTGAGAATAACCTCAACTGGCACAAACACATTTCATCCATAGCTTCGGCAGCTTAAAAAAAATTTGGGAAAATTTCCCCTTCCGAGCCAGAAAATATTTCTCTTCCCCCCAAACTGTACACTCTGTTTTTTATCCCAAATCAGACCCCCTTTGGAATATTGTTCTCATGTCTGGGGAATGGCGTCCCCTACAACCCCGCATTCTGGACTCCATTCAAAAAGAGCTGTTCGTCTTATTAATGATCCAACGCTCACAGAAAGGCTTCCCCCTTCTTGCCCATCGTCGAGCTGAAAAGGGGGTCTGTCCTCTTCTATAGGTATTTTCACGGCTTCTGCTCAGAGGAATTGGCCAGTATTATTCCTTCTCTGGCAGCTCCCAACAGAGAAAAACCCCTAGTGCAACATGCATCCTTCTACAGTTCAGTTAGAGAGGCCCCGAATTTCCCCCCTTTCTTCGTTCCTTTATTCCTAGAGTATCAAGACTGTGGAACCTGCTGCCCGCAGAATTTTTTTCCCTTTTCCTCCCAATCCCCAAAAAATTTTAAAAATCCCGTGTAAACAAACTCCCCCCACCACACTGAAGGCCCCACGGTACGTTGGGACTTAGGCATCAGCCTTCGGGAAAAAATTTTCCCCAAAAAAAAAAAAAATAATAATAAAAATAATGTTAAACACGGTTGCCGGGTGGCAACCAATTCGGATATTTGTTTTATTCTTCGCCGTGCCGTTCAAAACCATACGGGGGGAATTGCTTTCCGTTTTTGCTGTAACTACAGATTTAAATGGTTGGTTTCCTAAAACATTAACTAAATTATTGTCTTGTTCTTGATTCGATAGTTTGGGGCGACCACTTCCAGCTCTTCTCTTAAAGGAGTGTTTTTCCTGCCATTATTTTTTAACAAAATGAATAGTACTCTTTGGAATGTTAAGCTCTTTCGCCTAATCCCTTTCTGGCCAACCTCGCTGCTCAATATAATGAATAATTAATAATTTTTCATCTAAAGGTTAGTTTGGCATTTAAAAAAAATATCTTTATTAGGTTTTTCAACAGGTATTCATTCATAAACACATTCACATATTCAGTAGAAGGTGGCATTGCCCAAAATTTAATGGCCGTTACTGTACGTTGGAAAATTTAGGGGAAGCGTAGAGCTTCTTTGACGTCACCTCGCTTTGTTTACGTTCATTTGGTCATTTAATTTTGTGTGTTTTAAAGAAATTTCTGTTGTGATTTTATTAAACAATTTGCGTTTATAGAAGTACTTTTAGTGTAGTTTGGACTACAGTGACCCCAAAAAATTTGTTTTGTTTTTTTTTAAATTTTGTGTAACAATGCGATTTGGAAAAAAAACTAAATGAAAAGGGGCCCCCATTTTTTAAAAATAAACCCGCCAGTGGTAATTATTTTTTTAGAACATTATGCCTGGGAAAATATGTGCTGTTGCTGTGCTTGCTCAAAATTCAAGGCTCAAGCATAGTGTACATAAACTGAAAATCCTGACTCACATAAATAGGTTGTGGCAAATGGTAGAAGAATATTTTTTGCTTCTTTTGATAAAGTTTTATATTTGTCCTTTAAGCTGTACGCAAATTCGATAAATGAATTTCTGGTTGCAAAAGTTTCTTTAACCGCAGAATCTGACGTCAAATTAATCAGGCATTCTTATTGCTCAGGTGACAATGCTTCTGGATTTTCAGACAAATGGATTTAAAACCCAATGATTTTCTTTAATTTTTTATAATATTCCTTCAAAAATAATCTTTAAAACTTTTAGATCTCTTCTTGGGCGTAGCTGGAACTCGCGAAGCCTGTCGGCTATTTAAAATTTAAAAAACGCTGGTATGTCATCAAGCCCAAAAGACTTTTTGATATTAAGAAAAGAAAGTATGCGTTTGTTTTCCTTGACACTAATTTTTTTTTTACAGTTTATAGAGAACAAAAGTAACTGTTGAAAGCAAAAAAATTAACAGTAGAATAAAGAGTAGAATTGGCAGCAAATTATTCTGTAGCAGCTTTTTCTTTAGAGGTAAAAATAATTTAATTTTCAAAAGTAAGGTAGCGAAAAGAAATTACTACAAAAGTTGTTACTTATTGTTTTTGGTAAAGCACCAAAAAGATGTGTTACTATTCAACTAAGAAAGTCCTTTTTTTATGCAATTTTTAAACCAATTTTTGGCTGAATGATTCATGTACATTGGTTTATTGCTTTATCCTGGTTTGTCGATTTCACTGGTTAAAAACTTTTTGTGAGCTACGATTGTTGAAAGTGTAGCTCTATTACAGAATGTTTAAGTACCGGATTTATGATTGAAAGGTTTGGGTTTATTTGCCTTTAAAGAAATCAAAAAAAAAAAAAAATACGAAGAATCCTAAAGGTGGCAAAAATACTCCTGATTGTTGTGTTAAATGGTACGACGCAACATTCATTTTGTCACAGAATGGACAGATTAAGACACAGTGATCTGTGATCTGAGCGACCAAAGAAAGCAGTCACTGATTTTGGTAGAGTTCAGGGTTGATTGTAAGAAAAATATCTAATTAATTTAAATTATGATTGGAAAACCAAAGACAATTTGGGTTAAGATGGTAAGCAATTGAAAGATCCGGTTGCTCTGCCAAAATAGTGATTGTTTGCAGATTCTGACAAGTTACTATTGTGAACATTTATGAAACAAACTACTAAACCCTAAACAGGGTTAACCATTTGTTTGCCGACTGGTACATTTTCGCTTAGCTCTGATCTGTTTTTATCTGGGGGCACTGAGGCTTAAACTGCAAGTATTAATCTACAGTGAGTGACTAAAGTAAAGTAAAAGGCACTTTATTTCGACCTGAAAATTTGAATATTTGGAGGTAACGGCTAAAACATTTCATACAGCAGGTTCACAGATTATTTATTTTAAAGATAAAGGAGCAGATAAATTGGGAAGTTCGGAATATCTTAAAATACAGTACAAATGAAAATATTAAAAAGAATATTGGCGCTCTACCATACTCTTGCCCGGAAGTAGCAACTCTTTACAGAACATCTTCTACATGGTGCAAGTACAAAATCAAAACCATTGTTTTTTATTAATAATTACTATTATTTTCATTCAGAATACTTTCCATTTTTAAAGAAACATGCAAAGAAAATATTGTTTACACATCTTGCATTTTCATAGAATAATGAATATATAAATATTTCATGTTATTATATTTTTCCTTTACATAATAAAAATACATTCTCATTTATGTGTTTACTGTTAAAATATTTTTTATACATGCATGGTATGTACGTATTAAAAGTATGCCAAATATTTTACAGTTATTTTTTTTAACCATATGATCGATACTTTAGTACGGAAGCACTCACGATTTTGATTAATTAAGACATCATAATTTCTTTTTTAACGAGGTGTATCTCTGATTACAGCTCAGCAGGTCACTTTAAAAATATTTAAGTTACTTATTACTTCTGTACAGAGGTATCCAACCAGTGGCGTAGCTATCGGAGGGCTAGGCGGTGCAATGCACCGAGACCCCCAAGCTTATGGGGGCCCCTCGGTCTCTTAAGCGACTTTCGAAAAAGTTAAATCAATATTGTAATCACGTCAGAATTTTCGACTTTTTAGCTCCTTGCCACGACATTTCTAATAGCTTGAACTAAACTTGCAACAGGGCTTTAAGTATGGCAACTTAAATAAAAAAAATTGAAATTTGTAGGAAGTGCCCCTAACAAATAATCATGCACGATAAGAAGTTTACATATTCCTTACAGTCGCTACAAAATAAAAAGAAGAACATAACTTGGTATGAAATCGTCGAAACATTAAGATAATAACTAGGAAATTATTGGGTTTCAAAATAGAACATTATTTTAACAAGCGCGTTATTAATTATAAGTATGACAGTACATATATCAAATATGCCAATTTCAAAGTAAAATGCAATTTTATTTTCCTACAAAAAATCACAAAGCAGAGTTACGTTGAACCCTGAATTTCATAGATTAAGTTTTATTTCACCTAAATACTTTAATTGAAATCAATTATAAATATAATCATAATCATAATTAATCATATTGTAATTCTTTTTTTTTTCATTTATTTGGGAAACTATGTGCCAATATTTCGAGATAACGTTAGGGTTTACTTTTAGTGCTACATAATGTAGACATTTACGGTATCCCTGTATGGAGTGAAGAAAATCCTCATGCTTACCTACAGTGTCGTCACCAGGAACAATTTTCTTTAAATGTGTGGATGAGGATTGTAGGTGACAATTTAATTGGGCCCTGCTTTTTACCCTTAAGATTAAACGGCTAATCTTACTTAGAGTTTCTTCAACAAGAATTGCCCGTACAGCTAGAAGAAGTTCCTCTAAATGTAAGTAATCAAATAACTTTTATGCACGATAGGGCTCCTCCTCATTTTAGTATAGCTTTGTATCTAAATAACACACTTTGTGGAAAATTGGGTTGGAAGAGGGGACCAATTCAATGGCCACCTCGCCCCCTACTAAATCCAAAGATTTTCATTATGGGGACACCTCAAAACTCTGGTTTACGCCACTCCCATACAAACAATGGAAGAGTTAAGAAATAAAATTATAAATGTTTGCGAAGAAGTGAGAAATAGACCTCGAATTTTAGCTCAAGTTCGTCGTTCAATGATTCGTCGAGTGAGAAGGTGTACAGAAATGGATGGTGGACATTTCCAACATTTGTTGTAGCTGTTGTTGCACTTAAACTCTTTTTTATAAATGTTTTTGATTTTTTGTTTTCAGGGCACCTGTGATTTTTTTAGCAAAAATTAATAAACCAATTTTGTCCAGTGGCCTGCAATGAAACCGTTTTTTTTTTTTTCTCGAAAACGAAGTGAGATACGAAAAAAATACAAGAGGTGAAGAAGTTGTATTTTTAGACTCGTAATCAAACACAAATATTAAAGTTGCAAAAAGGCAGTGGCTCACATTTTTTTTGCCAATTTTATTCGTTAAGATGCCCCCCGGGACGCCACTGGACCTTGTAATTTTAATCTATTTAGGGCTAAATTTAGCTAATAAAATAAATAATATTGCCAAATTTTAAAAGAATCGGGTAAATGTTTATTAAAAATATTAATCCAAATTAATATATTTTTTAAAGTTATCACCCTCTTTCTTGAAAACTGTGCATTTCCGGACCCATGTTTATAGAAACTTTTTCTCATAATTTTTAACAAGGAATCGCCCACTACAATATCTTAGTCTATTTTTCGAACACCCTGTATACCTGGCAGGACGCTTAACATTTATCGATCTCCTATGCTACTATGTGTATAGTTCATCGTTTAAATATTGTTATTATTGATTTAAATAATATTATTAATAATTTATGAAAACAGTTACTCGGTTAGAGTGAAATTAAGAAAATTTAAATCATATTTTTAACATCAAAAAATATTTTTATAGTTTATTTGGCGTTAAACTTTTAAAACATTTCTCTTATTAAGCTATCTACTTCTTCTAGACTTAAAGCCTTCCTTATTTAAACTATTGTATTTACCTATTAATTTACTACTTTAAAATATAATTTAATTAAAGTTTAAACATTAATTTAACTGAAAAATAAATGTGCTCTATATCCTATGTTGCTATTATTTGTGTTATTTGACTGTAAGCCTAATAAGGGTTAGAAATGGATGATTTTGTTTACTGTAATAATCCTCGTAAATACCGATTGCCGAAAAAAGTATTTCATTAAACACAGTATTTCTTATGTTTATTGCAAGAATTGTATTATTCATTTCATTAATGGAACACCCTGCCTTCTATCTTTAAAAATGTTTGACATTAAAACTGGTGTAATTTATCTTAATAAGGTTGATATTTGTGATAATAGGAGAAATCAAAACCAAAATAAGGCAATACCTAAATCAAAACCCCCTAAAGGAATCGTTATAAAAGGATTTGATTTCCTGGAGCTCTGTCTTTAACACTCTCTCTCGTTTCGAAGGATTTTCGATCACGACTTTTTGCTACGGATTTAAATGTCTTTTCGAATGTCACGGCAACAGTAAGGCGTTGGTCTCGTTTATATCAGAACTACAATTTTAAAGATACCAATTTTTTTGGACCTTTAAGAATATTTATCGGATTTTGCAATTTCATAAAAAAATATATTTTGCTTAGTTACCACCATTACCTTTTTCAATCTATGTAGTCGGGAAGGCGTTTTGAGGATTTTTTATGCCAATAAAAATTGCAATTGTTATTATCACAAAAAAAAAAAAAGCAGTTTCGATTTATGATAATAACTCAAAAACCATAAGATAAAGCAGAAATTACAAAAAAGATCCTTGAAAAGGGGAAATTCAAAAAATTTCAACTCCCGGGTTCTATCTCCCTTATTTATAATTTTAATTTAACGCTGAACCCATCCGCGCGACATTTTTGGTTGTGCGCTCGGCGTCAAAACAAGGTACGTTACACTAAATAATTTTTTTAAGGTATTAAATATAAATTGAAATTGTTTTAAAAATTATGGTGTACTCAGAATACTTCAAAGAATTTATTCCCGTTAAAAATTTAACTTAAAGTTAGTGTTTCAACATGTTAGACAATAGTTAATTAACAACATTGTTTCGAACTTTTGTCCTCATTGTACCGGGTGTTCCACTAAGAGAGGTAGTCGGCTATATCTCAGAAACTACTAATATTATAACTTTCGGGAAAAAAATTTTAGATGAAAGCGACCAAGAGAAATTGCTGGAAATTATTTTCAAGTCTGTGGGATGGCCGCTAGGGGGCGTAAGGGTAACGTCAAAACATAAAAATATACATTTCTCAAAAAAATATCAAATAAAGTGTATCAATAAATGGTACTATTTTTATCTTTAATGTTTTCTAAACAAAGAAGCTTCAAAGGGGTAATTTTTGTCAGTTCTAAATTAAAGTGGTGGGGAAGGTTAAAATTTAATTTAGAAAGTGCTAATAACTCGGATTGCTTTAACCGAATTTGATGAACTTAGTCTCGTTTAGAAGGCATTTTAGCATTATTTTCAAGTGTATAAACTATTGCTACACTCATCTAAATATTGCTATTTATTTTTGAGTGTGCAAAATGCGACAATAGCTGCAGGCTGTAAGCATTGAGATATCCTTAGAGGCCGGTACGGCAGCGGCAGCAGAATGTTCACTTGTTTAGCAAATCGCTTTCGTACCACGGAGTTGTTCTTCGCCCCTTACACAATCAACGTTTTTGCTTATGTAGAGTTTAATCCCCAGAAAACAACAAGGCATTTTTAAAGAACACAATAGCACAACACTAAAAATAATATTTAAAACACAATAGCACAACACTAAAAATAATATTTTGAAATAAAAATTGTCGGATTTTTGACGTCCTTTTGTTTTCAAAGCTAACGGTTCACGCTCAATGGATTATTACAGTTTTAGGTTGGCAATTATCTAATGTTGTCTAATATCGTTAAATGGGTTAAAATTAGTAAAAACCATGCAGTATGTCATTAGATTTGTAAATTTATAAATTTAATTTTTATCTAAGAAATCGGCCTAGGTAGAAAACATTGTGTCGTTAAATGCGTTACGTCTCTATGTCGTATTTATATTTTTGCTAATATATTCGGTTTAAAGGAATATTTAATTGCGGTTTTCGCGCTATTTTGTTGGGATTTTTTTCTTAATCTTGTCGCTTCTAAATGGCACTTGATATTTTTTTTGAGAAATGTATATTTTTATGTTTTTGTTGTGCCATACCTTCAACCCATCCCACAGACTTGAAAATAATTTCCAGCAATTTCTCTTGGTCCTTTTATCTAAAAATTTTTTCCCGATAGTTATACTACGAAAGTAGTTTCTGAGATATACGACTACCTCTCTTAGTGGAACACCCGGTACATTAAAAAAATGTTTAAATAATTGCTGTATAAATGTCTCGCTTCGTAAAGCCATTCTTATATGCATACATAGCAAGATAACACCATACAATTTTTAAAAAAATAATCCTTTGTTTATATTAATTTAATAACTTTGACAAAAAATGAAAAATCAAAGTAATATTGTCAAACTTATAAAATTATTATAAACATAGGATAATTTTTTAAAACTTTTATTAAGTATGTATATAAGAATGGCTTTTACGAAGCGAAAACATTTATACAACAATTATGTAAACATTTTTTAATGTACAATGAGGACGAAAGTTCGAAACAATTTTATTATTGACAATTATCTAACGTGTTGAAAAAATATAACTTTTAGGATTAATTTTTAACGGAAATAATTTTAAGATGTTCTGACAATATTTTTAAAAACTTTCAATGAACATTTAATAGGTACCATAAAAAAATATTTATTGTAACGTACTCGGTTTTTGCGCCTAGCGCGCAAGGCCCATTTTGAGCGTTTAAATTAAAATTATAAATAATGAAGATAGAACTCTTGAGTTTAGACTTTCTTATCGGAAATTTCCTCTTCCTTAAGGATCTTTTTTACATTTTTCCGCTATCTCTTATGGTTATTAATTATCGATAATCGAAATGGCTTTTTTTTGTTTTTCGTTTTTTTTGTTATTTAAAATTGAAATTTTTTTATTGGCAGAAAAAATTTAAAACCCTTTCTTAGTTTAAAAATTTGGGGGTCGTAAGATTTTTTCCAAATTTTTTTCCCCAATTTTTTTTGGGGGGGAAAAAATTTTTTTAACTAGTATAATGGGTTTGGATATTGGTATGTTTAAATTGTCGCACAGGAGACAATAATAGCCCCCAAAAAAACCAATAAAAATTTTAAATTTTTAAAAAAACCCCTTTTTTTTTTAAGTAATGATTTCTTTGTACCCCTTTTTTTAAAAAAAAATTTTTTTTTCCAAAAATTTTTTACCCTTTTTGAACTGCTTAACCACCCAAAAACAGAAGTTTACCTATATTGTTTTAATATTGTATTATTTTATGTTAGCAGGTTAATAAATTATTTAATTAATTATTTAAAATTTAAACTGCCAAAAATTTTTTTGGGTTTTATTTTAGTAAAAAGAAATTCTTTTTAGCAGAAAATTATGGGAAAAAAAAAAATCAAAGGGGGCCCCTTTTTTTAATTTTTTTTTGGAAAATTTTTAAAAAATTTAAAACCCCCTTTTGGTTAAGGAAGCGTCTATTTATTATTGAGGTAATTAAGGGGAAAAAAAGGGAAAAAAGGCCCCGCCGAAAAAAACCCCCTTTGCTTTTGAGGGGGGGGTTGGGGTTTCCCCCCCCAAAAAGTGTAAAATTTTAAAAAAATCTTAAAATAAGTAAAACATGTTTTTCCCCAAAAAATAGTTGAATATACAAAAAAAATCTTTTTTCAATGATTTTTTTTTATTTATTCTGAATATGTGGTTAGTATTTTAATAGGGGGCATCTATCCTTTTAAAAAAAAAAATTTAAAAAATTTTTTTTTTTTAAAAAATTAAACCAATCAAGCATAGAATAACGTATTTACACTAAAAAAAGTATTTTGTAAAATTTTTTTTTGGGGGATTAGGGAAAAAAAGGGGGGCCCAAAAATTTACAATATCTTACCAAGGTTAAAAAAAAAAGTCATTCAGTTTAAAGGGGGGGTTAAAAATTAAACTTTTTTTTTTTTTTTTTTAAAAATTTTTTTAAAATCTTAAAATTTTTTGGGATTAAATTTTGGGGTTAATCGGTGCAAAATTGATGGATTTTTTAGTTTTAATAACCGTTGCTCCAACTCAGTTGGGGGACGTTGAAAATTTTAAATCGATTTTCTGAAACATGTAATTTTTTTTAAAATTAGTGACCACCATTCCGAAAAAACTACTAAACCAATAGTTTTAAGAATTTGTAAAATATTCTACATACAAATAACTATCAAATTTGGGGTTAAGTTTTTTTTATTTTTTAATTAGTATCAATCTTACAATAACAAATATGTCGAATTTATTGCAAAACATTGACATTTCCCAAATTTAAAATGATTTTCAAAAAAATTTTTAAAAAATGATTAATTAAAAAAACTCAACGTCAATTAAGAGAAATTAATTAGCTTATTAAAACAATTTGTTGTTTTGATTTCAAATTAACCCAGGGTAAAAAATCGCGGTCACCGCAAAAAAAATCGAGGCACCAACGGAGAACTGCAACAAATCCGTTATTTTTTTTATACCCTTGTACCATTTTTTTAATATTTTTCAAATGTTGTATTATAATGTACTTATTGTAAAAATAAATCTATAATAACAATATGATATAAAAAATTCTTGAAAATAGGCATTTTATTGACCGAACAAACTTTACCCCCCCCCCTTAAATACCTATATGTAAAAATCTGGTTAAATAAAGAGTTACTAAACTAAAATTAAATAAATTTATTTATTTTTTGAAAAGATTACAAATACTTCATTAAAATACAATATCTTAAATTAATACAAAATAGCACAAATTTATCTAAAATAATATAACATAAAACACTAAAAGCATAGTATAATAATACAGGAGTGGGATAAATTTAATTACAATAGAAAAATGCCCAGATACAAATACTACTAATTGGTAATACAATAAAAAAAAAAAATAAACAGCCAAAATTACAATTTTTATTATTTTGTTCAAAAAATTTTCGACTAATACAAAAAAATTGGAAAAATTTTAAAAATAACCTAATTCATTTATTTAGCAAAACTAAGAGTTAAAAATCTAGTAAAACAAAAATTCTAAAATAACAAAAAACAAGTAACTTGTTTTAGTAAACTACAATAAATTTAAAACATTGATCAATATTAATTAATATTTACCTTACAAACCAACTTTTATAAAGATTTTTTTCAATAGTTACGTTGTCTATTGCTATAGGGTGATCTTATACGACAATTGTTTAAACATTTTTATTGTACAATGACGACGAAATTTCAAAAAAATTTTTTTTAATTAACAAATGTCTAACTTGTAAAAAATTAACTTAAAGGGTTAAATTTTCAAGGGAATAAATTTTTTTTAATTATTCTGAATACTACATAATTTGTTAATTCCGAAACATAAGTTTTCGGATTTAAAAGTTTTTAAGTTTTTAAATTAGCAAATTGAGGATCAATTAAATCACTTTTTTTTTCTTAGTATCACCAAAGGGCCCTTTTATATGGGGCGAGAAGACTTAAGAATATTTTAAAATAAAAAACATTTTTGCAGACATTTCTTGTGGAGAAAATACAACTTGTAACGTACAAACAAAAACTGATGGGGTGAGAATTATTTAATTAATTTAAAAATAATAAAGCAGTAAATGTAATCATATTTTTTTAATCCGATCCTTTGTATAAACACATCTATTTTCAGGATCAGTTGACATGCCCCTCGTGAATGTACCCATTTTCCGGTCCACAAACTTATCCACACTAGAAAACCTGAACTCCCGAACATCTCAGCATATTTTCTATAATCATCACGCTAAATGCCGGCTCAGTTACATTTTGGACGGATCACAAGACACCAGAGTGAACTCCTGCAGAACCTTATACACTTCACCATTATAATTATGAGAAAAAACCTTGTCGCACCTCAAGTATATCCCCAAGCATGTAATGTTGGTTCCTAGAGCTTTTTTTTTAAGTACAATCCTCCAGGGAATACTGTTTGTAGTACGGTGTGGAAGACATTTCACCGTGGTAAATAATCTGCTAATATCCGGGAAATTTCCAGGTGATGGTTGCTTGGTTACCGGGATAGTTTCGGTTGTCTGAAGGTTCTGGTATTATTATAACTGGATCTTCTTTTTGTTTCGAATTTACCATTACTACACCTCTGGGGTAGTTTTCCATTAAAAAAACCTTTTCTGACAAACACTTTCATTGATTTGAAATCGAAAAGGACTTTCAACGAAAGGCCCCCTGAAGGTTTCGGGTCAAACCCAACTCTCCTTTTTGGTTTTTCGGGACCCCGGGCAATTCAAAATACGGGTTTTTTTTATTTACACCCGTCAATCGGAGAACGCCAAAAAACTAATTTATAAAAGAAAATAACCGACTCCTCGTCACAAAGTAAAGCAAGTCCGGGGGCAAGATCAACCTGGGTTTTGATGAACTCTTTAAATTGAGAGGGGGCTACCGTTTCTAAACTGGACAATATTTTTGTTTTTAAAAGGATCCCTTCATGTCCCTAGTTTGGGGGGGAAAAATTTGTCCCTCCTTTATGGGTTTTCAAGGGTTTTAAAATTCCCCACTCTTCCGAGAAGGATAAAATCCTTGGGATGTTTTTAGATCTTAGCCTTTAAACCCGGGGGCAAATTTTTTAAGGCGTTTGGGAAAAAATTTACCACTTTTGCCTTTAAAAAAGGGAGCTTAGAGGTCCCCATTTTAACGGGTAAAAAATCCCACCGAACCGAAAGGGTATGAACGACAGCGAAAATTTGTTATTTAATTCAAAGATATCATTTTTTTATTAGGGACAAAAGGTATTTTTTGCTTTTGTATTCATAAAAGTTTTAAAACAATAAATATTTTTAAAATATTTTTTTTTTTAAATAAAAAGGTTTTTTTTAAAAGAGGATCTGATATGGGAAACTTTAAAGAATAGGGATTTCCCATTTTTCTTTTTTGGGGGTTTTGGGAAAAAAAGGGTGTTATCGAGAAAAAAAAACCCGGTGAACCAAACCAGACTTAGGGGATTCTTTTAAAAAGGTAACGGGACACAAATCACTTTTTCACTTTTTTTGTTTAGAGCTTTTTTTTTCGAAAAAACCCCAAAAAAAAGGTTTTAATAAAACACATTTTAACTTATCCACTGTCATCTTTAATAATATTCATGCATCAAAAAATTTTTTAGATTAAAATGAAAATAGGCTTCAAACAACGTCCCCTTGAATGATATTTTTTTTTTAAAATTTTTAAAGGAGAAACCAAAATTTTTATTTTTAGTGCATTTTAAAAAATGAGAAAAAGTTTATTATTGAAAATTTTAAAAATGTGCAAAAATTTGTTGTTTAAAAAAATTTTTTAAAAAAAAATTTTTGATTCCCTTTTTATAGTATTGAGTCAGTGATATTTTTTTAACGGCCAAAGTCATATTTTTGCTCGCTTGGTTGGGGAGCCGGCCGACTAAAAAGATCTTAGGGTTCCGGTGGAAGTGTAGTAGGTATTTAAAAAGTTGTATCAACAGGTTTAAACGCAATCAAAGGGCTGTTTAAAAGTTGTTTAGAAAAGAAAAATTTTAAATATCCAAAACGGGTTGGGTAGATTTTTAAAAACCCATACAAAAATATCAATCATTGTTATTAATTACCCACCTAATTAGTAGGTTTATTCAATTTTTTTTTTTGGTTTTTTTTGGAAGAAAACCACCCAGGGGGTTCGTTTTTTTTTTGATTATACATTCAAAACATCATAATTTTTTAAACATTTTTAGCAAAAAAATTTTTGGGATGTTTGTGTCTTTTTTTTTAAATTTGAGAAATATAGTACATACATTAAATATAAACAAAACTTTTTAAAGGTATTTTTAAACAGGAATATATAATTTTTTTTTTTCCATATAAAGAGATGATACGAAGCTATTCTTTGACATTCAAAAATGCGGGGAATAAGCAATTTTGCCAGACTTTTTGAAAAATTTGTTATTATTAAAGGGTTTTTTTTTTATATAAAAAACTAACCAGAATAAAACAACTTTTTAAAAAACTATATCTATTTTTTGGTTAGTTCCGGTTGGGGTTTTCCTCGTTAAATTGTAATTTTTTTTATTATAAATTTCCCCGTTCTGGTCGGTCGATTAGTGCTGGTTGAAAAAAGGGGGGTTTTTTTTCCCCCAATTATATTTGTAACTGGTTGAAAAAAGCCATTCCCTTGTTTTGGCCCCTTTTAAAAAGCAAAAATTTTTGGGCATTTCTTCAAAGGGGAAAAGATCTATCTGAACATAAACCCCAAAACCCCAGAAAAGGTAGATATTTTCGAACTATTTTCGGGTAGTTTGGGGAAAACCCTTTCCCCATTTTTGTAAAATTTTTTTTCTTTCAGAATGAGTGGTTTAACTAATTTATGATTTTTCCCATCAAACCAAATAAATTTTTTAAAAAGAAATTTAAAAAATTTTCATATTAATGTGGGTTTTTTTTCCTGGCAGCTTTTTTTTTTTTATAGGTGCTTTTCTACCCTAAAAGATTCAGTACTATGTAAAAAAATAAATACCTAAACCCCGGTTTTTTAAAAAAGGAAAAAATTTAAATTTTTTTTGTTTCATAAAAATAAAAAACAAAATTTAAAAGGGACCAACTATACCGAAGGTCCAAAAATTTTTAAATTACTTGTTTAAACAGTTTTTTTTTATAACTTTTCTTTTTTTTTATTTTTACTATTGCTGCAAAAAAAAACATTTGTTAATATTAAAACTATCGATTTAAGTTTTTTTGGGGGGCGGGCGCCCTTCGTTGCAAATTTGTAATGTTTTGAGAATCTGTTAATTTACGACAGTCTTTAATATTTTTTTTTTTAAATTTTTTCCCTTTAAAATATTTTTTGAAGAAAATTTTTTTTTTTCTAGATTTCCTGCCTTTTTTTAGCACTTAATAGTAATGTCCCCCTTTTTTTCTAGGTCAGCGTTTCTCAACCCCAAAAATTTTTTTTTTTTTGTTTTGTAAATTTTTTTTCCTGAAAATTTTCCCCGGACCGAAAATTTTTGGGGCCATTTGCCATTTCCCCAAACCCCGGGGAGAATAGCTTTCTAGGTTTTTAAAAAAAGATTTGTATTCCCCATTTCTTCAAATAATTCCTTCATTGTTTAAAATTTTAAATACATACAGCACACTCTAAATTTCCAAACCCCCACTACTAATGAACTACGCATCCTCCATGCGATAAAGGGGCCCGGAAAAAAATTTTTTTAAAAACTGAAAAAAAAACGCTGTTGCCAAAAGATACGCTCGGAAAAATTTTTTTAAAACTTTTTTTTTTTTCTTTTTTTTCCCCTCATTTGAAAATATTTTCAAAAAAAAAAAATTTATCGTTGGTGAAAAAAACAATAAAAAATTTTTTTTTGTTTATATGATTTTTGAAATAAATGCAATTTCCCAAACTGTTTATAAGGTTAAAAACGCTAATGTGGGCTTTAATTTACAAAAAATTTTTATTTTGATGTTTTTAAATTTAAGGGGGGGAAAAAAAAAAATCAATTTTTTTTTAAGTTCTCACTTTTATTTAAAATTTAAAAAAAACGGGGCCCCAAAAAAAAAACGTAAAATACGATTTCATTGCCCGGTGACCTCAAAGAAACCTAACAGGTTTGATCTGGTTTCCCCCCAAAAAAAAAAAAAGACACGATA